>CAOLHI010004812.1:0-98252 GCA_948474755.1 Ctenosaura bakeri | reverse complement strand
CAGTGACTCGACTCAGACTTGACTTGGCAAAAATTGCCCACTGACTCGAGACTTGCATATTTTTAGTGACTGACTTGCTGCACTTGGTTCAGTCACATAACATATTCGTCCAAAATCCTTGCAACTTACTGGTCACATGATGATCAGTCTCAAGGCCAAAGTGTGGACACATTTCTCAGAGGGAACAGCAAATGGGGTATGCAATGGACTTGAAGTGGGGTTGAGGTCTGCTCATCAGCCTCTCCCTGCTGCGTATGGGAGGAGCTTTCTAAAATTTTTCCTAAGAGCAGAAGTCAAGACTGATGCCTAGAGCACAGGGCATGTTCTCAGAGGGGAACAGCAAATATGTTAGGCAATGGGCTTGAGGAGGAAGGATCCTTCCTTCAAAAGCTCTTGAAGCTTCAGTAATGGGGAACAAGAAGAACCCTATTCCCGACTTCTGAAAAAGCTTCCAGCTTTGCAAATGGGAAGTAAGAAGGATCCTGTTCCTCACTTCTGAAGCTGCAGATGGCAAAATCACAAAAGTAGAGAACCAGCTCTACTTAAATTGTTAAAACTGACTTTATTCGACTCTGTCCAGAAATTCTGGAATACAGGTTGGGGTATAAAGTTGTCTCCCAGACTTGAGACTTGACTTGAGACTTGACTTGAAAGTATCTTGCAAAGACTTGAGACTCTACTTGAAATAGAAACTTAAGACTCTTTTTGCACCTTACCCTTTCGCGGTGCTGGGGTGTGGGGCTCGCGCGAGAAGCCTTCGGAGGATGGCTCTCGCGCCCCTGCTGCTTCGGCTCTGCAGCTGCTTCCTGGTCGCACGAGAACCTCGCCTCTTCCTTTCACAGTGCAGCTTGGGACCTTCCAGGCTGCACTGAGAGAGGACCAGCCCGGCTTCTGAGGCTCCGCACACAAGGTAAGTGTGCATGGGGCCCTGGAGCAATGCACTACCATGCAGCATTTTCGGCTTCGAGCCAAAAATGAAAAAATGTGTGCACAGTCTGCATCAAGCCCTTGAGCGTCGCACAAATGTGAGTGAGTCATGTGGACCGCTCCTCACATTTACTCGATGCTCAAGGGGCCCTTTCGCATCAGAAATGCCATGCAAAAAGGGCCTAAGACTTGACTTGAGACTTGGACTCAAAGACTTAAATACATCACTGTCCTTCACCTTTCAGAGCAGCTCCAAAGAACCAAGGGAGCCTCTGTTCTCTGCTAGAAAGGACCTGCCTGCTGTACTTGTAAAGACCTTGCAGCCCAGAGGCCCCTGTTGGGCCACTACTCCAGCTGTAGAATGCGGTTCTCTGGGGTCTGACTCTGCACAGACTCATCCACCTCCACAATCTTGAACATAAAGAACTTGAAAATGGGGGAGAACTTGATTCTGGCCTGATCCATCATCCTCCTGGCAGCTAATCCACCACAACCTAATCCTACAGGGGAAGGACTTGGAAGGCTTTACCTGTAGCTTGGCCTCATGAATGCATAAAGAGTTGGAAAGGCTGGACTTGTGGGAGCTGTGGAGTCTACTGGTAGGACCAATAAGTGTCTATGGAATTGAATTTGTGGTTGTACTTCATCAGTGAATTGTGGAGAACATGGAGGTTGAGTTGGCACTCCTTCTTACGTATAAGATACGTACGTATCTTATGTGTTATTATGATTCCCCTGTAAAGCAAAAACAGATCTTGAAACTCTTGGTTTCTTGGGATAGAATTTCCAGATTCCCCTGCAAGCATTGCCACTGGTCAGAGTTGAACAACAGTGGGGTGAGATCCTGGGAACTGTAGCTCAAAAACTATCTTTTCCAAGCTCCAAATAATGACATATTTACTTGCCTATCAAGAGCATAGCTATGACCAAGCTGGCTGATACAGAGAACCGACCTTTCCAAGAGTGCTTTCAATTTATCTACAGAGAAGAGAGAAATTGCAAACTGATATCAGCCCCTTTCTTTGTCCTGAATGTGCAATCCCCATCTTGTAAGCCAATCTGCTTGCAGACACATGATGGCTACCCAATCTGGCCAATTGCTGCTTCAAATGCAAACAGTGCCCAGTCCACCAGGCAAGATTTTAGGACTTCATGTTTTGTTTTGTTTTTCTCCATTCTCCCCTAATTTTTGTGCCATTGTGCCTCACACAGAGCCTCTGGAGAATGCAAAAGCACTTCTCATTTGTGACACTGTTGGGATCTAATAAAGGTATTACTCAAGCCTGAACACCAGGCACCAGCATATTCCAATGTTAAACTGCTCTTACCATCAGGAAGTTCTTCCTAATGTTTAGATGGAATCTCTTTTTGTGAAGTTTGAAGCCATAGCTCCATGTCCTAGTCTCTGGAGAAGCAGAAAACAAGCTTTCTCCATCTTCTACATGACATCGGCCATTTCCGCACTAGACTGTTATAACGCTATTATTCCACTTGCAACATCCTATGGAATCCTGGGGTTTGCAGTTTCTGGAGGGGCCGACCAGCCCCTCCCGAAACGGCAAACCCCAGGATTCCATAGAATGTTGCAAGTGGAATAATAGCTCTATAACAGTCTAGTGCAGAAATGGCCATCCTTTCAAATATTTAATCCTGGCTCTCCTGTTACCTCTTCACCTTTTCCTCTCCAGGCTAAACATACCCAGCTCCCAAAGCAATTCTTCATAGGGCTTCATGGCTACCAGGCCCAGATGTTACTTGATTATACATACAGCTAATGAAGAATATCACTGTTGTTTTTTTCAACCTACTGTCCAATGGTACCTGATGGCTTCCATATCAATGTGGCAGTGACTCCATTCCAGGTTTTAGTCTGAATTTAAAAGAAGCTGAGGTGCTAAATCTATTTTGGAGAGGGGTGGAGTTGCTCATTTTGGGCAATTCCTTTAAAGTTCAGACTAAAAGCCAGAGCAGATTCATTGCGGAAATTGCCAGTTGTTGCCAGATTCTGTCCTTTTAAAATCTGTCTCTTTTTTTCTGTCTGTCTTTGTGGGGGGGGGTTTCTTTCTCCCAAAAATGTTTCTGTTCCTATGCTGACTTACCGTTTCCAAATCCTCACCTGCACTCCGCGTCCCACTCCCCACTTTCCTGCGAATTATAGCTTTAATCCAGTGGCACTAATTGATCAAACAACACAGGACTTTAGGTGTGTTTTTTGAATTATTCATTTTATTGCTACACTTCATTTCAAATTCATTTACTGCACCGACGGCTGCCCGGGAGTGAATCTTCATTTCCATCCCTGCGCTCCTAACTGGAGCTTCATAGCCTCGAGAAGGAAAAATAATAATAATAAAAAATCCCCCTCCGGACTTTATGAAAAGGAGAGAAATATATATATAAATGAAATCTTAGGCAAAGATCCTTTTCCTGATGCGTGGCCATTAATTAATTATTTATGGCCCTTGGTAATGGGCCACTTATGAAGTGCCGAACATTGGCTGTGACGCTGTGTAAACTTTTAATGCTTACTCTGTTCCCAAAACACACTCCAATCAGAAGCCCACGACTGTAAATCTTGAGTCCAATCAGGTGGAAAAAACATCTGTAGAAAATATAAGTTCTTAGCAGGCCATGCACCCTACATTTTGATAGGGTTTAATTTAGGGATGAGATGAATCCAGAATTTTCTGAATCTGGATCCGAATCCCTTGGAGGTTCTGGGAATCCACGAATCTCACGAATCTCGAATCTTTTGAATCCTTTTTTTAAAAAAGGGTTTAAAAAGAAGGGAAAGAAGGATAGTTTTGGGGAAGACACACTCTCTCAGCCTTAGAAAAAGCCTAGGTAAAGGCAAACCTCCCTCTGAAGAAATCTGGCCAGGACAATTGTCCTTGTTTTGCCTCCGGATCTCCCCAGATTGAAAATGACATGAAGGCCCTTTCTACACAGGCAGGAAAATGTGGATTAATCCCACATTTTCCTGTCTGTGTAAACAGGACCACATACTATAGCGCAGAGATAATCCAGGTCAAAACTGGAGTTTCTTTGCATAGCTCTTTATGGCATCCTGAGGTTTGTAGTTTGATGATGCACCAGCACACTTTGTCAGAGAAGGCTGTGACACCTTGGAAAACTCCAAACCCCAGAGTTGTGTATGGAAGAGCTTTGCAAGAGAGCCATGCAAAGGAATCTTTCAGCTGTCCTTAAAATTTCAGGACTGTACTTTCCAATCAATCTCAAGTCCTGCAACAAGGAAGGCACTTAAAAAAACAAGAACAACACCAGCCTCTAGTCCAGTCTCAATTCTGCACCCTGTAGTCTCAAGTCAGGTCTTAAGTCCTGCAACAAGACACTTAAAAAAATACCCAGTCTCAGTTCTCTACCTTCAAGTCCAGTCTCAAGTCCTGCAAGGGACTTTCAAGTCAAATCTCTAGTCCAGGCTCAAGAATTCCCAATCCCTACTCTTTACGCTCAAGTCAAAAGAATGGAGATTATTAGCTTGAAGAGGGAGGCAGCCCAAGTGGGCACAGGCAGCCTACGGTGTGCGTGCACAGATTTAGGCCACTATTTTCATGTGCCTGCTGGGCATGTGCCTGCTGGGCAATCATGTGCCTGCTGGGCAATCAGGTGCCAATTTTTAAAAACAATTTTTCCTTTCTGCTACATGTGCTTTGTCACGTGGCTCATGCGAAACCATGACAGACATTTCATTTCTCATCCTATTCCAGCTATAGGTTTACAACGAGGCACTTGTCTTGTGGAAGGAGGTACACTGATCTACATGTGGCAATCACTGGCTGAGATTGTGGTCATTTCCACACTATCCTGTTATAGCGCGATGATTCCACTTTCAATATCCTCTGGAATCCTGGGGTTTGCAGTTTCAGGAGGGGCCAGCTGGCCCCTCCTGAAACTGCAAACCCCAGGATTCCAGAGGATGTTGAAAGTGGCATCATCGCGCTATAACAGGATAGTGTGGAAATGGCCTGTGTGACCTTACCCTCTGCCCCACTACTTCTGATAGGCATCAGACCCACTGACTCCAGCATTTATACATGCCATCAATTTTCAGCACAGAAAATAGTTCTGAACTTAAATATTAAATGTTCAATTTAGATATGTTAGAATACAAACCCAGCTGTAATTTCTGAAATTGTTAGCAAAGGCCATTATTACTCCAAAGGAAAAACTCACCTACTTGCCGTCTCCCCTTGTATATCTGATCTCCCAGGTTTTCAGGCGTCCTGGTCTCCAACAAACTATTTGGTTGGTAGATTCAAAGACTTGGTTTGCCTAGGGCACAGGGATTCAGATTTGCGAATCTCGAATCCTTGCTGGGGATTCGATGATTCAGTTGGCCTATCCCTAGTTTTATTGGCAAAATATGATTTAATGGGCAAAATACACTAACTGGCACAAATATAACACATACTTTTGTTATGACTGGATGGCCACACTCCATTTCAACACTATACTGCTATAGTGCTATTATTTCACTTTCATCATCCTGTGGAATCCTGGGGTTTGCAGTTTAGGGAGGGGCATTTGGAATTCTCAGCCGGAGAGGTCTTGGGCCTCAGTAAACTACAAAGCCCAGAATTCCACAGGATGTTGGAAGTGGAATAATAGCACTGTAACAGTGTAGTGCAGAAATGGTCGATAAGAGGAGAAGGCTGGCCAAACATGTGCATTAAGAATTAGGTCAGAAGAGACCTCTAGGTGTAGCCAGGTCTTATTCAGGAAATCACTTGGAAACTCTGTTCAGAATGGGCTTGCATTTAGCCTCTGATGACTCAACCTCTTGGGCACAATGGCATTTGTAAGACTCCCACAGGAAGGCTGATTGTCTTAATTCCTTTCCCTCTCACCAAGCAAGCTTCCCTTTTGTCCTCACCCTTGCCCAGCAAGTACTGAACTATCAGGCCAGCCATTAACCCTTTGTCACCTAATAGGCACAATGCAAATAGACAACTGTGCACAGTTCGTAACCACGTATGTTGACGCCACATGGGCTGCTTTGCAACCTTGAACTAGCAGGGAGTGTGGATGTCTGGAAGCTGTACTCCAAAAAGTAACTTCTCCAAGTTCTGATCCTGGCAGGTGTTTGCTGATGCAAGGCTAGCCTGCCTGAAAACCCAACAGTGATACCGAGCTAGGTCAGGACTTTCAGGCAAACTTAGATCCTTGCAAAACAGACTTCATTACTGTTAGACTTTTTTTTTTTTTGGTAAAATATGGTTAGGAAGAAAAGAAAAAAAACAGAGAAAGAAGAAAAAGGGAAAAAGATGTAGCAAAAGAAACACTAGGGCTGCATGGATGGGGTAATGTTCAAAACAGACTAGTGAGGCCATGAGAGATAATGCCCAGTAGCCATAAAATATGGAGAGCTAATTCCAGATTGAAATGAAGTATTCTGAAGAGCATGGGGCTGGCTGGCTAGCTAAAGCCATCAGGAGCCATTCACAGGCCCTTTTCACACCTTACTTTCATGGCGGCAGTGGGGAGCGGCGCTCATGCAAGCAGCTGTTTGTGCGAGCTGCTCACAGCAACCCTTCTACCTCCCTCATCTGCTTGCCGGTTGCGCAACCGCCGCGCTAGCGCCCCACCCCTTACTTTCGCAGCGCAGCCTGGGAGCTGTAGGCTGCGCTGGGGGAGGAAGCGCGACCGGGCCGGCTTGTTCGATGCACCGCACGCAGATAAGTGCGCAAGGGCCCTGCGAGCATTGCGCGACCACGCAGTATTTTTGGCTTAGAGACAAAAATAAAAAAATGCGTGTGCAGCCCGCTTTAGGCTCATGAGTGTCGTGTGAGTGGGAGTGCGTTGTACGGACTGATGCTCCCATTCACGCGACGCTCAAGGGGCCCTCGTGCAAAAGAAATGGCGTGCGAAAAGGGACACATTTGTGACAGGCCCTTAATTTTCACTACACTGGTATCATAGTCCAACTTAATAAGGGCCGTTCTGACACTAGGGTTGTTCAGCCTTACGGTGTTATAGTGCTGTCATTCCACTTTCAACTGCCTGTGGAATTCTGTGGATTGTAGTTTCCTAAGGCCAAAGAGCTCTCTGGCTGAGAATTATAAATGCTCCTCCCTAAACTGCAAACCCCAGGACGCCACATAGGAAGACGAAAGTGGAATTATAGCACTATAACAACCTAGTGCAGAAATGGACTAACACTTTAACCCTAACTCCACCTTCTAAACACAACTTTTAGTGTAAAGGGATTAAGGTTTTAATTGTTCCTTCAGAACCCATGAGTTTATTTAAAGTCATGTGTTCTTTTTTGTTATAAGTGACTTCAGATAAGAGAGGCCAACTCAGTAGTTATGAAGCAAACTGTATCCTTTATTGCAGCAACAATAAAAATAAAGTTATTTTGTCAAAGTTCATATAAAATGCAGTATTGTTACATTCAACAGTTCAGACTTCTCAGAGTCTATACCAGTAACTCCTAGGCCGTTTCCGCACAAGTCTGTTATAGCGTGATGATTCCACTTTCAATCTCCTATGGAATCCTGGTGTTTGCAGTTTCGGGAGGGGCTGAAGTCTGTGTACACTGAAAGCAAAGATGTCACTATCTCAGCCACCCATGCAAGCAATTTTGGATTTTGGAATATTCGGAATTTTGGATTTCTGAATAAGAGATACTCAACCTGTATTAAAAATGGCAAACCCACTGTGTGTCCTTCCATCCCAACCCGTTAAAGGAGGTTGGATTGGACAGCCCTTCTGGTCTCTTCCAGCTCTGTGATTCTATGGCCCTTTTCGCATGGTGTTTTTAAAGCGTATTAGGCACACTCCCTCCCCCCTTCACGAGCCCCCGTACCGCATGACATTCTGGTGAACCAGGTGCTATCATAGCCACGGAGAGTGCTGATAGCGCGTTTTCTTATTTTTGCCTGAAAGGTGAAAATAACCTCCCTTTCACGCATCGGTCGCGCAACCAGAGGACCTGCGGAGCCGTTGTCCAGTGTGCTTCCGGGAAGGACCCAGGAGTGGGCGGGGTGTGGGCAGTCCCTGCTGCCTGTCCCTCATGCTGCAGCTCCCGGGATCGCTCTGCCGAGCAGCAGGTCGGCCGCTGCCCCCATCACAGCAGGGAACACTGCACGACACGTCGCCACGAGAGGCCACCCTGGGGCTTCATCGCCACTCACACTCAAGACGGCAGCAACCCCCGGGGTCCAGCCGACTGTGTTCTTTTTTTCAAACCTGGTGCTATCGTTAGCATGTTAGCACATTACCAACATAGTATGAAACAGCCTGTTGGCAGGATCTATCGTGCTAACGTTAGCATGATAGTCGATGAAACAATAAAAAGAAAAGAAAAACCACCGAGCAATCGGGGCGGTTGGGCAGGGATGGGGTGGGACCTGGGCATGGCCCAGGACGCCAACATATGGACAAGGCACCGGGTGGGGACTGCTGCTCTCTCGCGAATGCCCTACCATGTGCAGACTGCAAGGGGCTCTCTACTGGGCCTCTCGCGATATTGGTAATATCGTGAGGGCTCTAGTTCATCGCGCTATCAAGGTAAGGTGCGAAAAGGGCCTGTAACAGACTCGTGCGGAAATGGCCCTAGACTTAGACCATTTCCGCTACATTGGTATAGTGCTATGATTCCACTTTCAACATCCTCTGGAATGGTGGGGTTTGCAGTTCGGGAAGGAGCATTTAGAATTCTCAGCCAGAGAACTTTTGGGCCTCAGTAAACTACAAAGCCCAGAATTCCATATGATGTTGAAAGTGGAATAATAGCACTGTAACAAGGTAGTGCAGAAACAGCCTCAGATATCTGTGTCTTTTCCTCAACTGCTTAAACACAACCCAGACGCCCCCCTCTGGCCAAGATCCCACTGAAGGCTCCCTTTACAAACAGGTTCTTTGCCCGATATATACCTCGTCTCATCCATAAGGACTTCCCACACACACCACTCTCCTAGGATTCACTCTTAAATTACTACTTCTGTTGCCTAACAACCCTACATCAAGTTGCACTTGCATTCCAAATAGCTGACCCCCAAAACAACATGTTCTGGCATTTTGTTGCAAATCCCACTTGTCTCCTGGCGTGAAAGCCCAAACCGTAACTCTCTGTTCATGAGCCTATTAGAAAGAGGCTCAAACAAAGTCTGCTGGAATCAATAACTCCCCCAATGGGTTTGGTTAGTTAAATCAATGTACAGCCTGTTTTATCCTGAAGGATCAAGCTAGCAATGTTTTATTTCAAGCCAAAGAAATAATACAGAAATCAGGAATATGCTCATATGTGCGATTCTTTCTTTCGTGTTTTCCTTTGCTCTCACTCGGAATAGAAGATTCATGTGATGTTTGCACTGAAATTGACTTTAAAAGGTTTTGGAAAAACACTCATAAAATGCTAAGGGTGCAATTGTATGCACATTTATCAGCGATTAAACCACATGACAATAGTGGGGCATTCTTCAAAGTAAACATGCCTAGGATTCCACTGTAAAATATTACAAAGTGCAATTGCTTTACAGCATCACAAAGGGAAAAAACGACATTTCAGTTGACTGCTGTTAAAATAACTTAGCTAGGAGATACAGCCGGCTACACCAGAATTTGGGGAAAAACCAGTTCCAGAGCTGTGGGTGGTACCTTAGAAGACATATCTCTTGGGTGTCTCATGTTAGAAGATAGAAGGGAAACCTCCTCCAGATCTCAGCAAAGTTACTTTTCTGGACAGCACCACCAAAGTAACTTTTCCAAGATTTGGAAACATTCTAACAAACTGGAATATGCCCAGGGGACGACAACCAAAATGGTAGAAGGTCTGGAAACCATGAAGACCTGTGAGAAGCAGCTTAGGGAGCTGTGCATGTTTAGTCTGGAGAACAGAAGATTAAGAGGTGACATCATAGCCATGTTTAAATATTTGAAGGGATGTCATATGGAAGATGGGGCAAGCCTCTTTCCTACTGCTTTAGAGACTAGGACATAGAGCAATGACTTCAAACATCAGGGAAAGAGATTCCACCTAAACATTAGGAAGGACTTCCTGAAGGTAAGAGCAGTTTGACAGTGGAACATGCTGCCTCATAGTGTGGTGGAGTCCTCTTGTTCGGAGGTTTTTAAACAGAGGTTGGATGACCATCTGTCAGGAATGCTTCAATGGTGTCTTCCTGCATGGCATTGGATTGGACTCAATAACCCTTCTGATCTCTTCCAACTCTACAATTCTTTGACTCTATGGCCCTTTTCGCACGGGCCTTTTCTCACGCGACAGCCCCGTGAGCCTCGCGGGAGTGGGAGCGTCGCTCCGCATGACGCACTCCCACTTCCGCCGGGCTCACGGGGCTGAAGCGGCACGAGCGCGGGTTTTTTGATTTTTGCTTCGAAGCGAAAATCACCTGCGCTCGCGCAACGCTCCCGGCGCCCGCGCGCACTTACCTCTTGTGCGGAGCGTGGGGAGCTGGCCGGGTCGCACTTCCTTCCCTCCGCCCCTGCGGAAGGAAGGGACGGGGCGGGGCGCTAGCGCGACGGACGCGACATGTCCTGCTTCGCGCGCGCTCGGGGGGGGCAGACACGACAAGCGCCTTTCTCGCGCACGCGGGGGGGATGGACGGGACAAGCGCCTTTCTCGCGCGCGGGGAGGTGGACGGGACAAGCGCCTTTCTCGCGTGCGGGGGGGGATGGAGGGGACAGACTCCTTTCTCGCACGCGCGGGGGGGGGAATGGATGGACGCGCGAGCCGCCGCTGCCTCCGGGAGGCTGCCGCTTCCCCGCTCGTTCCTTCGCCTGCGGAAGGAAGGAGGGGGAAGCGGCAGCCTCCCGGAGAAGGCTTCTTGCGCGAGCCACCCTCCTCCGTCGTGTGAGCGCCGGCGCTGCGCAAAGGGCCTATGATCATTGAATGCTAAAGTTAGGACTGTCCATGCCATCATATTTCCAATTTTCCTGAATCTGCAAGATCTGAGCAGGGTGGTTGATGAGAGGGCAGCTTAGAGGTCTGTCATCCATAGGATCACCATAAGTCAAAATCAACTTTACAGCAGTTAACAACAACAAAAGAGTTACTGTTTTGAAACTCCATTTCCACCACCCTGAACAGAATACTTCCATTGTACATTGGCTGAGCAAGTACAACTATATTTGTAAGGGAACCTCTACACATGAGCTGTCCCATCTTCATTCTGTATTTTCATAAAGAAACAGATGATGACAGACACAACACCAGAAGCCACTGGGCTTTGCTCAGAAAGAAATCCAGCTCTGGGCCTTTCCACACTACACTGTTATAGTGCTATTTTTCTGCTTTCAAAATCCTGTGGAATTCTGGGGTTTGTAGTTTACTAAAGAGTTCCCTGGCTGAGAAGTCTAAATGCCCCTCCCTAAACTGCAAACCCCAGGATTCCACAGGATGTTGAAATGGAATAATAGCACTATAACAGCATAGTGTAGAAAGACCCTAGGACATGGAGGAATAGATTCAAACTAATGGAAAAGATATTCCACCTAATTACATAGGCTATGGCCATTTCTGCCCTACACTGTCCTAGTGCTATTATTTCACTTTTGACATTCTGTGGAGTTCTGGGGTTTGTGGCTTCCTGAGGCCCAAGAGTTCTCTGGCTGAGAATTCTAAAGGCCTCTCCCTAAACTGCAAACCCCAGGATTCCATGGGAGGTTGAAAGTGGAATAATAGCACTATGGCCATTTCTGCACTAGAGGTAGAAGAGACCACAAAGGTCATTGAGTCCCACCCCTTCTGCCATGCAGGAAGACACTGGCCATTTCCACACTAGTCTGTTATAGCGCAATGATTCCACTTTCAACATCCTTTGGAACCCTGGGGTTTGCCGGGCGGCCCCTCTCGAAACTGCAAACCCCAGGATTCCAGAGGATGTTGAAAGTGGAATCATAGCACTATAACAAGCCAGTGCGGAAACGGCCTATAACGGTGTAGTGCGGAAAGGCCCTCTGCATTCCCAAAAGGAGTGGGGAGATCTATAAAAAAATCCCTCTTTGTGCCTTAAAGCAGTGGAGGTGAGTTACTGTAACAGCCTATTAATGATTATAGGGTATTTGAGTACTACAATAATAGAGTCCTCAAAAGCATCTATTACAGATGGAGGCACAGCTGGTGCCCAGGTGTGCATGTTTTGGCAAAGGAGAATGGGAATACCCAAAACCTTTGGGCATACATTGTATTTCCCCAATTCTTTTTGGAGTGAACCCTCTTTGTGGGGGGGGGACCATCTTCCACCCTCATCCTTCATCTCCCAAGCCATCGCCATGCCCGCGCGCTTTAACGGAACTCGACTTTCTCAAGGGCCGACGTAAAGACTCTTAATATCCAGGTGGGAGTGGGAGTTTGAAAACATTTCGAAATCCATCTAGGTAGCTGCTCTATTTTTATGGCTTCTGTTATGACAGACATTATTCTGCTCAAATGTGGTTACCGGATCATTAGTATTTAAATCAGCTGATAATATGTCGGGAGCTCTTCCTGCCAAAACTAACTTTACAGCTGGCTGTGGCGACGCAAAGTTCTAATGGCCCGATTTAAGCCGTTTATGTCAAACGCGCTTTGATTTTTAGCCTGTGGCGGTGATAAAGCGCAGACGTACAATTTGGTAAGATTAGCGTTCCTTCTCCGGCCACAAAGGGAGGATTATGAGATCGTACGAGGTAGGGAGAAATGGGCTGCGAGGGAGAAAAGAATGGAAGGGCACCTCTCTCTTTCTCCCTTTCTTTTTACCATCTAGCGTCCAACGAAGAAAGCTTGACAAAAGAACAGAGGAAGCCAAGGGGACGTTATTACATTATTCTGAGGGTCATTTCTCTCACGGGGTATCAGTTTTGATTTTTTTTCTTTCTTCTGTCAATTACTATGACTTTCCCAAAATGCACGCCCATGTACCCAGTGACTTTTTTTTAAAAAAAAATATCAAGGAGAAAACAAAAAGTGAGAAACTGTTACCCTGTATGTTGGGGGTCCCGGGAGGGGCGCCCAAATAACCAAATAAAAGCACAAGTTGGGGAAATTAAGCTCGAGCACTCTCTTAAGCTAACGAGAGGCAGGGTAACTTTAGCTGGGATCTTTAACCCAATGTCTACAGTGTCAGGTCAGAGAGTGTAGCCAGACAAGTTTAAAAGTAACAAAAATAACAGTTTTATTGAGAGATAAACAGCAAATAAGGTAACACACACACACACTAGCTAACTTGGAAATAGAAATGGACAGCTTCGGGGATGGGCAATAAGACACCTGGGCCCTTTTTGCATGGGTTTTCTGTCGTGCGACAGCGCCCTGAGCCTCACGGGAGTGGGAGCGTCACTCTGCACGACGCACTCCCACTTCCGCCAGTCTCATGGGGCTGACGCTGCGCGAGCGTGTATTTTTTCATTTTTGCCTCAAAGCGAAAACCACCCGCGCTCGCGCAGTGCTCCCAGCACCCACACGCACTTACCTCCTGTGCGGAGCATTGGGGAGACGGCCGGGTCGCGCTTCCTTCCCTCTGCCCCTGCGGAAGGAAGGGGCGGGGCGGGGAGCTAGCGCAACGGGTGCAACAGCCTCCTGCTTCGTTGGGGGGAGGACGCGACAGCCTCCTGCTTCATGGGGGGCGGACGCGCGAGCCGCCGCTGCCTCCGGGAGGCTGCCGCTTCCCCGCTCATTCCTTCACCTGCGAAAGGAAGAAGGGGGAAACGGCAGCCTCCCAGAGAAGGCTTCTCGCGCGACCCGCCCTCCCCCGCTTGCACTAGAAGCCTCAATGCGAAAAGGGCCCTGGTCTCGTAGTCCTGGGGAGAAGGACGGGGTTCCATGAAGAAGGGCAGACTCAGTTATTGGGAACTGAGGGGAAAACTTCACTGGACAGAGTGGTAGCAAGGCGGGATGGAAGTCCAGGGTGATCCAAGCAATCCGAGGAGGACTTGGAAAAGGGGACCTTTTATAGGGTGGATCGTGCCTACAGGCTATGCCATGCTCGGTGAGAACGAAGGAAATTTGGAGCTGGACAAAGGAGTTGGAAAAGGTCAGGTTTTGCATGATTAGGTTAGCACTTAACGTCAATAGCATGGCCGGTACGCTGATGGCCCGACATAAAGGAATGGCTCAGCTCTTGGCTATGTGGCTTTGGGTGGATATGCACCAAGCCAAGCCGGTTTGCAGGGAGATTTTCCCTAAAGCATCGGAGAGGCTTAAGCTGCCTGCCTGAATGAGGTTTCGGAATGTACAACCATTAATGGCTGCGCCCAATACGTGCTTGTCCGGTGGACCTCTGCGAACACGTGGAGTACGGTGGCAGAGAAAGGTCAAGCAAAGGCCAAATTATTTGATATCAAAAGGATATCTAGTGCTCTCACCAGACATATCATAATCGTAGTAACAAAACCTTCTGTGATTTCATGAGAACAAAAAAATTTTCAGACGTATATTTTTAAAAAAAGGTTGTAAAATGTGTTTCACAACTGTTTGGAAAGTCTAAAGAGGAAAACCCTAGACTGATGAGAGTCTTATCAATTTGGGACTTCTGTTTGAAATTTGCGCAGTTTTTTACACAGAAAAACAATTGTTTTCTTTGTAGAAAATGGTGTTTTCCAGGCCAAAAAAAAAAGGTGCAAATTTTGCCTGAATTAATTAATTTAAAGATATCCCTTTATATTAAATCAATATATATTTTGTTAAAGCTATATTAAAGATACATACATTAAGATATATATAAGATATATTAAAGATATATCATTATGCCTCAGGATCTTGTCTGGTTCCTTCACAGCTCCCTTAGAGAGGCATAGATATTACTGTTATTATTGTTGTTGTCACGATGATGATGATGATGATGGTGATGATGATGATGATGATGTACCAATGGCTTGTGCAACAGGTGCTTATATCAATAACACCTTTTCTAGTGGATAAGGCCCCAAACCTTGTCTGAACCTTTGCATTTGCAAAATTCCTTCTCAAAAGGATGTGGCCATTTCCTTACTACACTGTTATAGTGCTATTATTCCATGTTCAACATCCTGTGGAATTCTGGGGTTTGTAGTTTCCTGAGGCCAAAGAGCTCTCTAGCTGAGAATTCTAAATGCCCCTCCCGAAACTGCAAACCACAGGATTCCATAAGAGGCTGAAAGTGGAATAATAGCACTATATCAGTGTAATGCGGAAAGGCCCTAGGGGCCACCTAGCAGTCTCACAAGCCTATTTATTTCAAACAGCTTTTAGCTGAGATGTTGGACTAGGTTGCTGATTGTTTAATGGCATATAGTGCTGCTGTAATTTTTAAAAAAATGTGTTTTCATCTACATTGTTTGCATGGGCATTCTCTGAGTTAACACGCCGGTCTGTGAAATGTTTGCAAACAGTAGCATTAATGACTTGCTCGTATTGGAATGAGAGGCTCTAATTGTGTATATTATATTTGCCTATGTAAGCAAGTTCGAGAGGGCTTATTGTGAAAGGCAACGTAGGAAGATTTGAGTTAGGTGATTAAGATAAATAAATAGAATCACACCCAGATCATAGAACCACAGAATCTGAGAAGGGACCACAAGGGGCATCAAGTTCAACCCTATTCCATAAACACACAAGAGCCCACAACTAAAGAATAAACTGCACAACTAAAGCACCCCAAAAGACACCCACCTAACCTTTGTTGAAAGACTTCCAAAGAAGGAGAGTCCACAGAACACCAAGGGAGACGGACACAATAGTGATGGGACTCATGGCGATATCTTAATGTTTGGTCAGGGAGGGTGTATAGCAGAGCTTTCCAAACTTTTCATGTTGGTGACACACTTTTTAGATATACATCATTCCACAACACAGTAATTCAGTGCGTGGAGGCCGTCCCTCCACCCGGGCCTGGCCTGCCACCACCCTTGCTGGAGTCTTCCTCAGTCCAGGGCAGTGGCAGGAGAGGCAGCTCTTCCACCCATTAACATTCACGCGATACATCTATAGACTGCAGTTGACACACTAATGTGTCGCAGCACACAGTTTGGAAAGCTCTGGTGTATAGGGAAGATCTCCATGGGATAAGATCGAAGGATGGTCTCTGATCGCTCACCAATCTACGCGGTTCATCTTTCATTGTATCCAAAAATGCCAGACCTGGAAGTGGGGAATGGATTAGCACAAATCCATCAGCATCACCTTTTCTACATAATCCTATGGGTACTTTCATGACTCCAAAGACATTGCTGTCCTGAACATGCTCTCTGGCCAATGTGGTCCCGATTACATTCTTTGGTCATTAATAAGTTCAATGTATGAAAATCACACAGTTCACAGGAGGAGTGGTAAGATATGGCAACAGTACTCACCAAGGACTACAACCAATCCCAGAATGTTCTCAAGACCCTGAGGGCCACCACTGCAACTATTTTTCTGAAGCTACCTGAGGCATGTCATAGAATCATAGACTCATTGAATCATAGGGCTACCCATGTACTTAGTCTGGAAACTTCAATTAGTTCCGAATATGGCAGCCAGATTGGTCACTGGTAGATCTAAAACTGATCACATAACACCAATTCTGAAGTCTTTGCATTGGCTGCCTATTCGTTTCCGGGCACAGTACAACGTGTTGGTTCTTACCTTTAAAGCCCTTCATGGCTTGGGGCCAGCCTACCTGCGGGATCGTCTTCTCCCATACAATCCACCCCACACACTAAGGTCCTCTGGGAGGAATTTACTGCAGCCAGTCAGAACTAGGTTGGCTGCGGTTACCCAGAGGACCTTCTCTTCTATCGCTCCCAAGCTATGGAATGGCCTGCCGGAGGAGACCCGGCACATTACCAGTCTTGACCGCTTTCTGATCTCTTCTGACAGGCCTTCCAAGACTAGTACCTCCACTGCCTCCCACCAATTGTCCTGCTGTTCTTTTAATAGTTAATTAATTGTTAATTGTTATGTGTATTAGGGGGTTGGTTTTAGCTGGGTTGGTGGGTGGGGAGGATTGGGTATGTTTTAATGTTTTTAATGTTTTTAATGCATTATGCTGTTCGCCGCCTCAATCCATGGGGAGAGGTGGGATAGAAATTATTATTATTATTATTATTATTATTATTATTATTATTATTATTATTATTATTATTATTATAGAACCGTAGAGGTGTAAAGGATCATAAAGGCCACCTACTCCTGTCATGCAGGAATGCGCTGTTATTGTTGTCATTTATTTATATAGTGCCTTCCATGTACACGGTGCTTTACAAGTAAAATAATCGAAATCCCAAGACATACAGTCTAAAATACACACACACACACACACACACACACATAAAGGGAAGGGCTAATAAAACTATATCATACAACTGTAAAACAAATCATCCAGATAAAATTGAATATAACATAAAGCCAACTGATAAGTACATGTAATCAAAATATGCAAGATTATAAAACAACACTAAACTAAAATCCCAAAAGCCGTGGGAAAGAAACAAAGAGTTTTCAATGGAGTTTAAAACATAATGAGGGAAGGAGCAGCCCACGAATGTTCCGGGAGGCAATTCCAAGAACATGGCAAAGGACAATGAGTGGCAAAGGACAATGCTGAGTCCAGGAAGAGGAAACCCTTTGTTGGGCGGGTAGCCTAGAGTTCCAAGAGCACAGATCTCGAGCAGGCTGGTAAAAGAAATAAGGGCTGAAAAACAGAAGGGATCTAAGTTGCACAGGACTTTGAAGGTTAAAATGAGAAGCTTGTGTGGAATCCTAGATGGAATGGGTAACCAGTGGAGAGATATCAGAAGTGAAGTAACATGATCAAAACAATAGGCCCAAAAGATAACCAACTATAGCACCCTGAAAGAAGGCCTCTTTTTAGAACCCTCCAAAAAATGTCCACCATTGTTTGAAACAGTCTATTCCACTGTTGGTTAGCTCTTAACAATAAAAAAAGGACTTCCTAATGCTTAGATGCATTTTTCTTCTAATTTGAATCCACTGATTTGAGTTCTAATCTCTGGAGCAAACCAAGCATGAACTCTCGCTAGAAGCCAAGATGATTAAACTGAGGCCATCGTGCTTCGGACATGTCACGAGAAGATATGACTCACCAAAAAAGACAATAGTGATTAGTAAAGTGGAAGGGAGTAGGATGAAGACTGCAGCCATTACCGTACTAGACTGTTTCAATATCCCATGGAATCCTGGGGTTTGCAGTTTAGGGAGGGGCCGGCCCCTCATGAAACTGCAAACCCCAGGATTCCATAGGATGTTTAAAGTGGAATAATAGCACTATAACAGTCTAGTGCAGAAATGGCTTGCATTACAGAAGGATAGACTCAATCAAGGAAGATGCATTCCTGAACCTGCAAGACCTGAGCAGGGTGGTTAATGATAGGTTGATCTTATCCATAGGTCACCATAAGCCAAAGTCAACTTCACAGCTGTTAACAACTCCAAAGCAAGAGAAAACAAGCTGGCTCCATCTCCTATATCATATTCCTTCAAATATTTAAAAGGGGCTATCACCTCTCAGTCATATCTTTTCCAGTTCTTCTAAATCATTCCTCATAGGACTCAGGTTTCCAAACCCTGTTCCTCACTTTCTATCTTCTTAACAGGACATGTTTATATGTTACTGCAGTTTAGACCTCCTTGGAGATACCCCTGGATATCATTTCCATATCATAATGTGGATCTCTTCCACCACCCCTCTCCACGTGTTTGTGAGGCCCCCGGACAAGCACAAAACTAGGCTTGGCACTTAACTGCTGCAATATTCTCAAACAATACAGGCAAGCCAGAAATAGCCAGATCACCGCTTTAGGAGACCTCTCTGCAAACACCCTCATTATGTATGCACACTGTTTACAAAGGGCTCCCTGCCCCGAGCAGGCACCTTGGCAAGCTGAATACTCAAATGCCAAGCACTCTGTATTTGCATACTGACTACCTCTTTGTCAATTCGGACTTAACTCAATCATGCTAAATTTTGACCTTTCCAAAGCTTTGTCCAGCTCCTGAAACATATTGTTTTCCCCAAGTACGGCGTAGCCTGCAGTTACATTTCTCCCTATAAAAACCCCTGATACTGAGACCTTCCTTGGATCGCTCCTGAGTTCCAGACCGCCTTGCTGCCGCTTTGCTTGGCGAGCTTCCCCTCAGCCCCACGTGCTGAGATACATCGCACCCCAGCTTCACTCTCTATCTTCTTTCCGGGGTTCAGGAACAGGTTTCGTATCACCCAAATCAACTATCCCTCTGAAAATCCCTCTATCATACTCAAACCTTTATTTTCCTTAGTTATCTGTGTGCATGTGTTGCTTACATTGTGTGCCTGTATTTAATAAAGATCATTCATTATTTCCAACACGGTTTGCTTCTTGACTTGGCCTGACCCCGAAAACATTGGGTTACAAGATCCTGCTGCCTTGCCCTGCCTCTCGTAGTGCCAACCAGTGCTCTTGACTAATTTCCCCATCTTGTGTAATTGTAAGGTTCTTTAGGTGTCCCTCCCGGGACCCTCAGTAAACAAGGTAACAATAGATGCACAGATAAATTTGGATAGCCTGTGGGGGAGAAGGAGAAAACACTAGGGTGGTGAATCCACACTTGATGTTAATCCAGACTTTAAAAGAGCTATCCAAGGTGCTGATCATAATTTGTGGATTGTGTTCATGAGCTGGATAGCTCCATTCAATTTCAGACTAAACTCCAGAGTGCTATCGCCATTTCATTAATATTAGAGTGATCAGCCTCCAGTGAGAAAAAGCTTTCTTTCTTTCTCTCTCTCTCTCTCTCTTTCTTTCTTTCTTTCTTTCTTTCTTTCTTTTGCTTCTTTTATCAGGTTTTGCCCATCAAAAAAAGAGACATACATGGAATTTAGATAGAGGGGGGAAAATAAAGGTTTTGCCTCCAGTAAGAATTCTGACAAACACACCCAATGAAATTTTCCTCCACTCTTCAAATTTCCAGCATTGCAGGGAGTGAGATGCTGCAAATAGTTCTAGAACTCTGCTACTTCTGTGTTCTCATTCCCTGGGTCACTTTGCCTGCCCCATTTCTTTGGGTGCCTAAACTCCATTTCTAAATACTTGCAAGAAGTTTTAAGTTGCTGCAATATTAGAAATTTGGAGGGTTCAGCGCTTTGGATAGCTCATTTAAAGATCAGACTAAAACTCAGAGCAGATCAGCTGGCTTATTGACGGAGGCACCAGCCACCTCTGCTTTGCTCATTATCCTAGGATCCAGCACCCTTCCCTGCAGCTGAATAGTTGGAATTTAGGTAGGCACAATAAAATTACAGTCAGCCCTCCATGTTTGTGGGTTTGCCTCCCACAGATTATATTATTTGCAAGTTTCTCCAACTTCTCCCCCTGCACACCTCAGGGATTTCTTTTCTGCAGAACCTTCCCCTTGGCATCTCCAATCAAACTGTGTAGTCATTTTTAAAACCCACCTCTGGTCCTTCTCCTCCTCCACCAGTTGCTGTGTGGCCAGCTAAGGACTGTTCTCAGCCCAATTTTTCAGCACCACAGGTCTTCCCCTGATGTTCCCTATACACCCAAGGAAGGAGACGGGCTAGACAAAGAAAGGATAGGGTCACCATACTGACCTACCCCCTTTCCCTCTCCTTCCCCTGCCCTGGATAGTACCCTCGGTGCCCACTCTCCCCACCATGCCTTGGCCACACACATATTTTGATATTTGTGATTTCCCCACTTTTGTGAGGGTCCTGTGCCCTTAACCCAATGAATGTGGAGGGCCAACTGTACTACACACAAGAGATTGTCAATCAATAGTGACAGGCCATAGTAACAAGCCATTAGTGATAAGACACCTTGTGATTTTGAGTCTCATAGTGGTTGGGAGAATGTGTATTCCAATCAGGAAGTTTTTGTACAACCACTTGAGCCAGAGCAGGACCAAAGCCCCAGAACAGGAGGGGCAGGACCACCTGACACCACACCACAAACACTCAAAGCTTCTCCAAGCAAGACACCTGACACATTCAGTGCACAGGACATACCCACACCCGGGTTCCAAGTGAAGACGGAGCTGGAAATGAAGGGGGTAGCTGTCAGTTCTAGTGATGATAACTTGAGCAGATCCGAGGTCATCATACCTAGAAGGACCAGGAGGGTAAGGAAGGCTTCTGATTGGTTTGTAGTGCAGGAAGCTAGAATATGCACACTTGTAGGTGAGGAACCTGAACGTTTTGAAGAAATGCTGAAGTGTTCTGAGGAGGAACAAGAGCATTGGAACGCAGCCATGGATGCTGAGTTTGAGTCCATGGTAGACAAGAAAGTGTTTGAGGTGGTGGTGAGACCAAAGGATCAGAAAGTTGTTGGATACAGGTGGGTGTATAAGAAGAAGTGCATGCCGGATGGCAGCCTGAAGCATAAGGCAAGGTTGGTAGCGAGAGGTTTTTCTCAGGAAAGGTATGAGAATTTTGACAAGACCTTTTCTCCAACAGCTGTTGGAGCTGCTACCATGAGATGGTGTGATCTCTGCCAGCTTGGATGGCTTTGAAAAGGGTCCAGGCCAATGTGGAGGATAAGGATGTGCATGAGGATTGCTTAAAGACCCTGGGGACACCACATCCCATCTACTCTTGTAAGCTAAGCAAAGTCAGGTCTGGTTAGTACTTGGAAGGGAGAACTCCATGGAATACTGAGTGCTATGGGTCATATGCTATGGGTCATATGCAGGAGAAAGCAATTGCAAAGCACCTGTGAATACCTGCAGCTGGAGAAAACCCTATGAAATTCATAGGGTCACCAGAAGTTGACAGGTGGCTTCAAAGCATATATATATAACATTAAAGCTATCAATGACTGTTAGTTACAATATTTGCATATTACCTCTACTGATAGAGGCTGTTCATGTTTTGTGCCTTCAAATTGACTCTGAGTTATGATGACCCCATCCTAGGGATTCCTCAGCAAGATTTATCCAGAGGGGGCTGCCATTGCCTTCCTCTGAGACTTAGAGGGTGTGACTTTGCCAAGGTCACCCAATGGGTTTCCATAGCTGAACTCAAACTCTGGTCTCCTGGATGGTGGCAGAGCTTGGACTGTGTGAAGGGACGATGAGAGGGGACAGGACTATGGCATGAGGGGCGTGATCACTTTGAGGGGGCTTAGTTGCAGTGCGTGGGGGCATGGCCAGGGCGCACAGGGGCATGACTACAGGCCCGGATGCCCCAGAAACATTGCTGCCTGGGGCAAATTGCTCCCAGCCCCCACATCCCTACGCGACTGCTCCTGGAATCCTAATCCAACACTCAAACCACGCAAACCATGCTGGCTCTGATACAGGCTGTATCCTTGGTGGGAAGGGGGAATATCAGAAGGCAGATATTGTATTCATGCCCTGTTGGGGGTATTTGATGAGCTACTGTGGAAACTTAAGGCTAGTTAGGTCTTTGCTGCGATCCAGCTGGGCTTATCTTATGTTCTTATGAAACAACTGTTCTAGCCAAAGAGAACAAATCCAAATGACCTCTTTGCCTTTCATGCCTCCAGGAACAGCCGTCTTCTTTGGATACGCCCCAGAGCACGCAAGGGAAGGCACCCCAAAAGGAGGAGAGAGGGAGAATACATGGAATCCAGCCTGACCCATTTCCCAATTCTGCTGAAGATTTACAGGTGATCATGAGAGACTCCCTAGGTTGCTGCATGGCCATTCTAGCATCCAGATTTCCCTCCCTCCCTTACCTCCCTCCCTCCCTTACCTCCCTGACTTTTCCCTTCCAACCAAACAGACAATCTGTAGTGTCCAAACTGCCCATCTGTTCAGCGGGTGCCACAATATGCTTCAACAAAGCTGCCATTCAAAAAGCATCTATTTCCCCTTCTCCCGGGTGCCAGGAAAGGGAGGGCCGCGTTAGAACGGCTCGGCAACCAAAGGCCGCTCTAATCTTATCACGCAGACAGACTGTGCATTTGCACTGCCTGTACGGCATGCCCTTGCTCAGGCGGGAAGACGTCCCGCTGGATCCTGCCCCCTGCATCGGACAATTTTGGAATTGGAATGGTTTTTTGGTGTGTTTTTTTTGTTGAGCTTTTCCCAAGCTTGCTCGGAGATTGATGCAATGTCCTTTTTGTTCAACGTTGTCCTTCTTTTCTTTCCTTCTTTCTTTCCCCTCACCCTCTTTCTGCAAAGAAAAAAAAAAAAACTGGGCCAACACCTGACAGAGGGACTGTGCGGGTATTTATGATTCGGTGTCTGGTCTCTATGGCAACGGAGGATGGATAAATACCTTGTCAGGAACTGGATGCGAGTTGTGCAACACTTCTGCCTGCTTGCACCAGCCTTGCTGGCAAGGGCTTTTTGGAAAAAGTGAGTGGCAGCTACACACGCACACACACAAACACAGTGTCTTTTGAGGCTCCCACTAAGAAGAGTGGAACAAAAGCCATTGAAATCCAGACAGATCCTAAGAAGGTGAATGGGATTCTCAACACCAATCCAGTCTGATGTAAGGGAAGAGAGGGTTGAGGAAAAGGATCCCTATTTAAATCACTGAACACCTAAAGGTGCCTTTCAAAGCATGGAAAAAGTACTTCATTACTCCCACCCTGCTATGCCAGTCACTGCTTCTTGGTGTTCTTCCATTCGGAGATTTCTTTTTTCCTGAATTTGAAATGGTCTGAGCTAGCTAATTAAGCCTATGAACGTCTGGAAAGATTTGGGTTTGTTTACCCAAATCGCCTACAAGATGCTGTGTCTTCAGGCTAGACAACTGGAGAACATTTGCACATATTCTCATCCCTGACCAGAAAGGATGTTTGGCCCTGTTTAGAGAGTTTTGCACATAGGGAGCGGGGTTGTCAAATGCTTCTTTGTGCACAAAATGCTGCGTTTTGCAAGAGGTATCGTTTATGCAAATAAAATGTTTGTAAAGAAGTTCCGATAGGTGAAATTTCTTTAAAAGATTGCTAAAACTCTTGTAACTCTCATAACATGGGAGCCCTGGTGGTGCAGTGGTTAAATGCCAGTACTGCAGCCACAAGGTTGTGAGTTCGATCCTGCCGGGCTCCAAGGTTGACTCAGCCTTCCGTCCTTTCGTAGGTCGGTAAAATGAGTTTCCAGCTTGTTGGGGGCACGTATAGAAATGTTTCGAAATACATGCTATTTGTAAGTTGTTCGCCGCCTCGATCCATATGGAGAGGCGGGATACAAATGAATAATTTTTAAAAAACAACATGTCAAGACATCTGCTGAATTGTTGACCAACCAGCGAAATGATGAGACCAGACATAGAGACTGGGTTGGAAAACGGGCCACTTTATTTAATAATAACTTAGGTCATTTCTGTACTAGATTGTTATAGTGCTATGATTCCACTTTCAACATCCTATGGAATCCTGGGGTTTGCAGTTTAGGCAGGGGTCTCAAAGGCCACCCTCAAAGGCCCCTCCCTAAACTGCAAACCCCAGGATTCCATAGGATGTTGAAAGTGGAATAATAGCATTATAACAGTCTAGTACAGAAATGGCACTATTTATGCTGTAACTCTTAAGAGCTACAAAGGGGGGGGTCTAAAGTGGGAGCAACTGAGGCCGGTGGTCTCACCTAGACCTGCTCCGCCACTTCCCCTGGCTGAAACACCTGAGCCCCAAGGAGAATGCAAAGCTGGGTTGTTCCCTGGCTGGCTCACAACTGGAAGGCCAACTTGAGATTCCTTCCTGCAAGTCCCGAGACTTAAAGAATTCAAAATGATCTTAACAGATTAGAGAACTGGACCAAAACTAACAAAATGAATTTCAGCAGGGAGAAGCATAGGGTTCTACACTTGGGCAGAAAAAATGAAATACACAGATATAAGATGGTGACACCTGGATTGACCACAGTACATGTGAAAAGGATCTAGGAGTCTTAGTAGACCACAAGTTGAACATGGGTCACCAGTGTGATGCAGCAGCTGAAAAAGCCAACGTGACTTCTACATTCCATCAACAAGAGTATAGTGTCCAGGTCAAGGGAAGTGTTTTGGTCAGAGCTCACTTGGAATACTGTGTCCAGTTCTGGGCACCACAATTCAAGAAGGATATTGACAAGTTGGATGGCTTCCTCCATCTTCCATATGACATCCCTTCAAATGTTTAAGCAGATCTGTCATGTCTCCTCTTACTTTTCTCTTCTCCAGTCTAAACATACACAGCCTGAAGAAGAGAAGATTAAGAGGTGACATGATGGCCCCTTAACCTTAAGAATCGAGGTTAACAGGCCTTTACCCTTTGGCAGTGCAAGAGCAGGCCCTGTGCATTCCCCATTGCACAATGGTACAATAAACTGGAATATTGTCAGGCACCTCATCTTTTGCACAGTGTCAGCATTCAGCAGTAAAGAGGTGTAGTGGAACCACCATGTAGTTACATAAGTGTAGATTTATACTATATGAGCAAGATGTAGAATTCCAGTCATTGCATCTGAGCCACAGGAAGAGTAGAATTCTATTCTTTCTCAGTTCATGCTTTGCTTAGTGCACTGTTTACTGCAGCACACTGCCAGAACCCAGTGCCAAAATCTGTGCTTCTCTTGCCCTCTTTCACCATTCACCCAATGTCAATGCTGCTAAGAAATGTCTGGCTGGACAGAGGACAAGGAAGAAAGAGGAATGCAAAAAAAGGGGTGCTAAAAAGGTTGCAAAAAGACTTCATAAAAAATGAATTTCACAGTTAGAGACTTTGCTAATTGAGATATGAAGGTATTTTGCATAAGTTTTTTTCCTTCTATTCATACTCATATCATGATACCCGCCATTTTGGTTCTGCCATTGTCGATAAGATTCAACTTTGGATCCTTCATGCGTATGTTTATTAGAAACCCTTGACAAAATGTATATATATTTGTCTTCCCGATTTGTATGACTGACCTATCCTGGGAATCCAAAGTAAAATCATGGGTGTAATCACCAGCAATTCCCATGATGGCAGGCTACCAAATGCCTATCTCACCTCAATCTGTTTGAAGTCTCCGGAAGGGACTTATAAGAATTTCATTCAACCAACTGACATGGATCTTCCTTGAACATCCCAGTGGCTTAGGTGCCGGGTCACTTGGCAGTCACAGTCACGGTCGAAACGTGGCATCAAGTTACTCTTTTGACCAATTCTCCTTAATGGCTTGGCTTGCCCTCTCTTCTTCCAGAGAGGACGGATGCAGGGGGAGAAAAACCAGAGCAGATAAGAGTCAACTAGAAAACATGCTCACTACAATTGAGAGCCTTTGATTGCTTGCATTCAAAGCAAGAGATAAAATGGATAAAGTAATGAGTATTTACTCTTTCTTCACGTTTCCTTTAATGCCATCTAATTACAACAGCTGCCAACTGTCTTCCGCAATGCAATCGTTTGCCACACTCTACTCAGTGGCTTGGCTCAATTGATTGCCTCCGTGGTTTCAATTTTTGGCATCCCTCTCTCAGGCCAAATGAACCACAGTTAACCTCCAGGCCCACGCCCATCTACCAGTCATTGCAAAGTTTCATTTCCCAGTTTGAGAGGGGTGGAAGAAATTAGCCACACACCTCTCTCATCCCTACCCCACACACCCCAACTTGGTTTTTTCATTAAAAGGCCTTGTATCCCTGATGTTCAAGCTGCCTCCCCTCATCAGCAAGGGCGGCGTGTTGTTAAGGAATGGCATATGCTGCAGCAGATGTTATAGAATCAATCCCCGGTAATGGCGAGAGAATGAAATTACTCATCCGCCATCACTGCTTTGGAATAGGCTTGCAATATTTCTAGGAAGGAGGCTGAACTCCCACTGCCTGTGACTGGGCGGCTGAACTCCAACTCGGCATAGTGAGCTGGGCCCCTGCCACTAGGCAGCTGGGTTATGGAACCCTTGGCCGAACACGAACAGCAGTCCGGTGTCATGGAAGGGTTCAATTGTATTAGTGACCTTGTTGGATAGTTTTTGAATTAGCTTTGCAGTTTAAGGCTGGGAAAAGACGCAAAGGATGAGAATGGATGGGGTGTGTATATGTGAATTTTTTCTCTGTTAGAATCGTAGACTCATAGAGTTGGAAGAGACCACAACAAGTATCAGATCCAACTCCATTCTGCTATGCATGAATACACAGTCCAAGTACTCCTAACAGAACAGTCATCCAGCCTCTGTTTAAAAACCTCCAAATAAGGAGACTCCACCATGCTCCAAGGCAGCATATTCCACTGCCAAACAGCTCTGACTGTCAGGAAGTTCTTCCTAATGTTTAGGTGGAATCTCTTTTCTTGTAGTTTGAAGCCATTGCTCTGTGACTGAGGCCCTTTCCGCAACTCACCTTTTTGCAGAGCTGGGGTGCGAGGATCACATGAGCAGCCTCTTCCAAGAGGCTCTAGTGTCCCGGTTCTTTCAGCTCTGCAGCTGCTGCCTGCTTGTTTGAGAGCCCCCCCTTTCCTTCTGGAGTTTCGCAGGCTGCGCTGGGGCAGGAAGTGCGAGTGCCATGGCTCCAGATCTCCGCACACACGACAAGTGCACGCAAGGCCCCGGAGCGATGCGCGATCGAGCTCCATTTTTGGCTAGCAGCCGAAAATGAAATAGTGCATGATTGTTGCCTGACAGGCCTTGGAGTGTCATGCAATTGTGAGTGCTTTGTGTGGACCGTTCCTCACAGTCGCGTGATGCTCCAGGGGCCCTTTCGCATGGCAAATGCTGTGCAAATAGCGTCTTAGTCTCTGGAGCAGCAGAAAACAAGCCTGCCCCATCGTCCGTGTGACTTTCCCTTAAACATGGCCATCATATCACCTGTTAACCTTCTCTTCTCCAGGCTAAACACATCCAGCTTCCTAAGCTGCTCCTCATATTGCTAACTCGATTGCACAGTTTTTGTAGCTATGGAGGGGGGAGACGGGTCACCCTTCACACTTTGGGCTTTTCCACACTACACTGGGGCTTGCAATTGAGAGAGGGGCCTTTAGAATTCTCAGCCAGAGAGCTCTTTGGCCTCAGGAAACTCCAAACCCCAGAATTGCAGAGGATGTTGAAAGTGGAATAAGAGCACTAGAATAGTGTAGGGTGGAAATGGTCTTTCTCTCAGAAGGACAGCACTGGGTTCCTGAGAACAGGCTTTGGCTTAGCTGAAGTCTTCTACTTCCACTTAACAGCAGTAATAGGCAGGTCTGGGTTTTCTTAGGGCCTGTGGGTCACAGCTGATGTACAACTCAATTCAAAACGGTTGCTAGTTTCCATGGTGCGGAGATAAAATAATGAAGCCCAGACACTCATCCTGACAGTTCCCATAATCACATTTCCAAGGTCAATCCAAAACTGCAGACAGCTACATTGATTACAGATGCAGAGGACTATAGGCTTAGAGGAGACCCCAAGGGACTTCTAGACCAACTTTCTGCCAGGACAGGAAATCCACCGCTGAAGTTTCCTTGACAGATGGCCACTCAGCCCCTACTTTAAAACCTTCAGCAAAGGAAAGTCCCACCACCTACCTAGGAGATGGTGTATTCTACTGCAAAAGAGCCCCTCCCAATACAAGGATCTTCTGAAAGCCTAGTTAGAATCTTCTCTTTTGGTTCGGGTTCTAGTCTGTGGAATAACAAAAATCAAGCTCACTTCCTTTTCCACATGTCAGTCCTTCAGATACCTGAAGACGGATACCAGGTCACACTTCAGTCTTTTATTCTGCAGGCTAAACTTAATCAGCTCCCTCAACCATTACTCACTGGGCTTGGTTTCCAGCTAAGGACACCAAATAATATCTAGCAGATCTAGGGTATTCCTTTCGTTGGGTCTGCTGGATCTTAACTGCTTGTTCCAGGTCAATCTACCCCCATTATTCCTTCCCAGTTTCTTCCTCCCTTCCTGATCCCCATGGCCCATCCATGTGATTTATATGTACAGAATAAAAGCACAGCAGCATACTGTCTTTAAAAGATTATATTCAGTGACCTGTGCCATCCACTCTGGCTTTTAAAGACTTAAGAAGTTCTTTTCTGTTTGAGATGAAGGTCCAGCGTTCATTGCACGCAGAAGACTTAACCAGAATTGCCCTGCCAAAAGAACTGTGACTGATTTTATCTTAAGGGTCCTCAGAAAATTTCCACCTTGAAAGCATATCACCCGGTTCTGTTTGTGGCTGGCCAGAATATTGGAAAGCAAAGAGGATTTCACTGCAGATGCCTGTTCTCCCCATAACCAGAATCCTGTGGGTATCTTAACCAGAAGAACTTTGGACCTAAACTAAGGAAATTGTCAGGGAAGAATGCAAAAAGACATGGTGTGTAGCCAACAAGAAAGAAAAACAGTTAGATGAATTATTGTTTAGAAGGGATCCTGATGTCATCTGCCTTACTCTGGTTTCAGGCCTGGTTATGGGATGGAGACAGCTTTGGTTGACCTATGCAGGGAACTAGACAGGCGGAGTCCATGTTGGTTCTGCTGGACCTCTCACAGCTTTCAACACCATCAACTGTCCTGATCCTTCTGGACCACCTCTTTGGGATGGGACTTTGGGGGCACCTCTTTTGCAATGGTTCCATTGCTTCCTAGAGCTGTGATCTCGGAAGGTAGTGCTGGGGAGTCCTGTTCTACTCCTGCCCATTGTCCTATGGGTTTTCCTTGGGACTCAGTTTTGTCCCCCACATAGTTTAATATCTACATGGAACCATTGTGAGAGGTCATCTGGAGTTATGGGGTATCCTGATGGCATCCAGCTCTATCCATCTGATTCCAAGGACTGAGCCAGTATCTGTGGTCAGTAGTGGACTGGATGAGGGCAAATAAATTGAAATTTAATCCTGACAAGGCAGAGGTGCTTCTGGTCAGACAAAAGACAGATCAAGGAATAAGGACTCTTCAATTGGCCTTTTTTTTTCTGATGCTGAACCTCCAGGTCAAGGTTGTACATTCAAGACACATGCATTCTAGTTACACATGTGCATGCAGATTTGGTTGTGCATTCAGCCATCAGTTCCGACGTGCAACACTGCCATTCAGCATAAGGACTGTACAGCCCCATAAGTGCATAATTCTGCATGGGGAGATTTACATTACCCAGTGTAGGTTCCTATACCATGGCTAGCATTCTGTTGGTGTTTCATGCACAGGTAAGTTCTCTTACACATGCAGTTTTATGTGTCTACCCATTGCTCAGTATCTATGCTTAGCTCATGATGATTACATAAATGGAATTCTGCAAGTGCCACCCTTGTGTATTCAGTTGTGTATTCTTAGATGGCACTTAAGTACTCATCAGTGCTTTCAATATCCCACTTGATTTCCTGGGACTGTAGAAATAGCAAGCACATTCACAGATAAGTAGTTGGCTACACAATGTCAGTATGGAGCAAAGGGCAGTGTAGTGCCACTAGAGTGTATATTTCATAGAATCAGAGAATCTTAGAGTTCACAAAGAACACAAGAGCCATCTTGTCCAACCCTCTGCGGTGCAGGAATACACAACTTGAGTACTCGTAAAGGATGCTCATCCAACCTCTATTTAAAGACCTCTCAGAAAGGAGCTTCTACTGTCCTTCAGGTCAGTCCCTTCCTCTGCCAAACAGCTAAGAATGTTTTTCCTAATGTTTAGGTGGCACCTCTTTTCCTGTAGTTTGGAGCCATGGTTCCGTGTCGCAGGCCATTTCCGCACTAGACTGTTAGAGGGCAATGATTCCACTTTCAACCTCCTATGGAATTCTGGGGTTTGCAGTTCAGGGAGGGGCCGGCCGGCCCCTCCCTGAACTGCAAACCCCAGGATTGCATAGGAGGTTGAAAGTGGAATCATAGCCCTCTAACAGTCTAGTGCGGAAATGGCGCTAGTCTCTGGAGCAGTAGAAAACTAGCTCGCTCCATCTTTTCCATGACATCCCTTCAGCTATTTAAAGCGGGTGGTCTTGTCACTTCTCGGTCTTCTCTTCTGAAAGCTAACCACCACGCAGGTGTGTTGTAGGTTCACGGCTCATATTTTTAACTGGGAAGGTAACCAAAATTCAGCAAAATTATACAGCAGTTTCTGCCTTCTTGGCCGTTGAGCATTTTTGAAATTGTAATGGTAACCCACTGATTTCAGGGGCATTCAGCCACCCTGTCAAATACAGATATTATGTACTATTGTGTACACAATTCAGATGGTGGAGAGGCCCAAATTCCTTTATGAGCATTTAATGCTATCGAGGGGGGCCGTTCCCACCCTCCAGCCTGCACATTTTATGATCTCTGTGTTATTACGGCTGGCTCCCTGCAGTGCCATCTACTGCCTCAAAGCCAAATTAATCTGTGTTTTCTTTTCCCAGTGTCGTTAGGAAAACGACTTGTAAATATCGTTCCCTATTCTGCATTGTTGAGTTGGGGGTGTTTATTTGTTTGTTTGTTTTTCCCTCTGTAAATGTTTGGTTAGGGTTCTTTCCGGAATCCCATCCTGCAGTCAGTGAATAAAGGACTTTGGGCATAGACGCAGTGCTAATAGCAAGTGTTTTTAGCGTTTGCAAAGAGGAACATTCAGCAGCGCTGCCTTTGCATCTGTTTTGGGAGGTGGAAAGAGAGATGTACAAAAGCTGTCCTTTGTCTGCTCCTGGAGTTTTTGGCTCCTCTGTCCCATGTTCTAAGTATTTACCCAGGGAAACGCTTAGCTGCGGAGGAGATGGTGTGTCACTAAATTAATAACTAACTCAATTATTGCGGTATTAATTAGTTATTGCTTTAATTAATTTAAACATTTGTACCCCTGCTTTATATCAAAAGATCTTAGGGCAGTATAGAAATAAAGCCAACATAAGCAGATTAGAACACTTCTTAAGAAATTAAAAGAAGGCAGTTAACAATGTTGTAAGTTAGAGTTAGGACACTATGGACACTTTACATTTCCATCCTGCACTGTTATAGTGCTATTATTCCACTTTCAGCCTCCTGTGGAATTCTGGGGTTTGTAGTTTACTGAGGCCAAAGAGCTCTCTGACTGGGAATGCTAAATGCTCTTCTCTAAACTGCAAATTCCAGGATTCCACAGGATATTGAAAGTGGAGTAATAACACTATAACAGTGTAGTGCACAAAGGGCCTATAACTGCTTTGTACTCTTATTTATGATTGTGGAGCTATTGCCATAGCCGCAAATGACGCTGAAACCCACCCTGAAAGCCAGGCAGCCATTTGGAGCAAGGGAGGTCTGTTCTGTGCTCTGGGACAACTTGCTAGCCCCCTCCTGTCAGCATGTGAGGCTGCAGTGAAAAGCTGCAATGGGGCTCCATGGGGTTTCTCATGCTCACTGGTGGGAAGAGGCTGGTTATGTCATCTTGCAGTGCCCTGCTCACTAGCAGACCAATCTTCCATTGCTCTGGATGGCCGACTGGCTTTTAAAGGTGGGTTTCCAGGGTCAAACAGGGAGTCAGAGCACAGCTACAACACAGGGCTACATGACTGATGCAGTAACTCAGCCATAACTTAAAGGAACTGAAAAAACATTGGCGGTATTATTATTATTATTATTATTATTATTATTATTATTATTATTATTTTTAAAACCATCCTCATCTTTATCTTCTACTATATAAAAATCAATGTTTGTTCGTGAGTTTGTCTGTTTGTCAACATCAAGCAGGCAAAGACTTCATACAATTGACTGAGTGAGATGAGAAGACCTCATATGATTGGCTGGCTGTGAAGATTCTATGGAATCCTGGGGCTGGTAGTTCAGAGAGGGGCTGTTAGAATTCTCAGCCAGAGAGCTCAGGCTGGCTGCTATGGAGATGAGGCCTAGCAGCAAGGAGGAGGGCAGTGTATTCACTCAGAAACCAAACCTCTGTTATGTTAACAACTCTGAATACAGATTGGATTGGGAAATATGGGGAAAAGTTACAGGTGCTGGAATAGACCAGTTGTTATGGAGATGAGGTCTAGCAGCAAGGAGGAGGACAGTGTATTCTCTTAGGAACCCAACTGCACAATCAGTTGCTCCTCAATCAAAGTATCATCATCTATCACATGTAGTGCTAAAAGACTCTACGATACACCTAATGTGACCCAGTGGGTTTCCATGGCCAAGTGGGGAATCAAACCCTGTTCCAAAGCAAAATAATCCAACATTCAAACCGCTACACCATGCTTTTCTTGGCCCATAAATGAAAATGGAATCAGCACCAACTGGGTCTCCAAGGGGAGTGCATTCCACAATTGAGGTGCCACAGCTTCTCCCATGCCCCCTCACAATGTATGGATCTCACTGTTGGGAAAAAAAGGAGGCCTTACTCCTGTAACAGACCTCAGTCCATAGGCAGGAACATATAGGAAGAGGAGTCCCCCCAAGTTTGGAGGTCCCAAGCCATTTAGGGCTGTAAATGTCATCACAAGCACCTTGAACTAGCAGCATATTGGCAGCCAATACTTTACATTCAAAGAGTTGGGCAGCCTTGTACGCAAACTGTGATATTGTGCAACAATTCAGTGTGCCACCAAATGTGCATGCACATCTGCATGCTTGCTGGTAACAAGGTCTAGATGGGTGAAACATCTCACTTGGTACAAGGCAGCTTCCTCTTTCTTGTGTTCCTATAAACCTATGTCTAAAGCAGTGTATGCAATTGGGATGATTTTTCAGTCTATCTGAAATTTGGCAGCTCTGATTTCTTGGTAGGTATGGTAGTGGAATGCTTGAAAAACATATTCCATTGGGATGGAAAACATAGATGTTACAGACAGTAGAAGAACAGATAGGTCTCTCCTACAAATGAAGGAAAAAAACAGGCAAATACTTTGGGATATTAATGTTAACTTACGCTTTCAGTTGGTGAAATGTAACAGGCCTCTTTTCCCACCAGACTGCTGTGGCAGTTACGCAGTCTGATGATTTTTCAGCAAACCATGATGAATCAAAAGTAGATGTAATATTGTCACCCCGATTTCTGGGGTCCCAGGGGGGATGCCTTAATGTGCTCCACATGATAGGGAATGGAAACCCAATGGAGCACTAGCAATAGCAATGCAAGAGGCAGGGTAACCTTGCGGGGTCTTTTTACCCAGTGTTTATAGGGTCAGGCCATGCCAAAAACCAAACAAAGATGTCCAATAAATGATTTTATTGAATGAAAGTCTCACACAGCAATGCAATCACTCACACACTCACTCAAGACCTACTAAGAAGGAAAAGAGAAGAAACTGGATAGGGGAAATATCGAAGGGATTGTAGATGGGGTAATATTGCGCCTTTTCCTGAAGTCCTTGGTCCAGGAAAACAGCGAATGAAGTAGAGCTCAGCAAAGAGAAGGATGAGGGGATTACTCAACTGATGGAGAAATGGTCTGGTGGTATGATTGGGAGTTATCCAAAGAAACCCTTCAAAACTAGGACTATTTGTAGGGGAAAATGTACCTTGAGGGTAAATCCTCTCCTGGGGAGAACAATGGGTGTTGCAACCAAAAAGAAGCTCCACAATGGCAACTCCTTTTGCATGATGAGATTACGAGGTGTTGTCAAAGTTGCAGGATCTTCGGTTACATTGGGTTGTGGTGTGAATTTACGTAGATGGTCCTTGCCTGATATGATTTTACTGCTTTCAGTGCTCAACTTGGGGAAAACATGGTAATCCCCTCAAGTTGGCTTCTCAAGAGGCTGAGGACCCCTTGTCTACTGTGGGTTTGCACAGCTTGAGGTCTCCTGGGCTACATGATGGGAGATTGTACTGGCTTTCGATCGTTTGACCATTGCTGCCTACGTGCCCATCTGGGTGACCTCTCAGGCATATTGAATCATATTTAATATCAAAAATTGTAGACCCCGGGGCAGGGTTTACCAGTGAGGTAACAATATGCCTCACTTGTCATCAGGAGGCCTCATTTGAGGAGGTGGGGGGAATGGAAATCTTCTTGGAGTCAGGAAATATAAAGAGCATTCATTATACCAAAAGGGTGCTCACCAATGGCTGCTTTTCATCCTGGAGAGAAGTGACTAGTGGGGTGCCACAGGGTTATGTCCTGGATCCAGAGCTATTCAACATCTTCATCAATGACTTAGATAAAGGAGTAGAGGGCATGCTGATCAAATTTGCAGATGACACCAAATTGGGAGGGGTTGCTAATAAGCCAGAGGACAGGATCAAAATTCAAAATGATCTTGACAGATGGGAGACCTAGGCCAAAGCTAGCAAAATGAATTTCAACAGAGAGAAATGTAAGGTCTACACTAAGGAAGAAAAAATGAAATGCACAAATATCGGATACGGGACACATGGCTGGATAACAGTACGTGTGAAATGAATCTAGGAGTCTTGGTAGATCACAAGCTGAACGTGAGTCAGGGGTGGGATGAGGCAGCCAAGAAAGTCAACGTAATTCTTGGTTGCATCAATAGGAGTATGGTGTCTAGATCAAGGGAGGCAATGGTACCACTCTATTCTGCTTTAGTTAGACCTCATCTGGAATCCTGTGTCCAATTCTGGGCACCTCAATTCAAGAAGGATATCGACTCTGGAGCATGTCCAGATGAGGGCAACCAAAATGGTGAAGGGTCTGGAAACCATGCCCTGTGAGGAACCTCTCAGGGAGCTGGATATGTTTAATCTGCAGAAGAGAAGGTGAAGAAGGAACATGGTAGCCATGTTTAAATATTTGAAGGGATGTCATCTTGAGGAGGGAATGGGCTTATTTTGTGCTGTTCGGAGCAATGGATTCAAGCTGCAGGAAAGGAGATTCCACCTGACCTTCAGGAAGAACTTCCTGACCATCGGAGCTGTCCGGCAGTGGAATATGCTGCCTGGGAGTGTGGTAGAGTCTCCTTCTTGGGAGGTTTTTAAACAGAGGCTGGATGGCCATCTGTTGGGAATGCTTTGGTATGTGTTCCTGCATAGCAGGGGGTTGGACTGGATGGCCCCTGGGGTCTCTTCCGACTCTATGATTCTATGATTCTATCCTAACCCTAACCCAAGCTCTGATATTTCATTCCCAATACACTAGAATTCTCATAGGGTTCAAGAAAGACCCCACAATTCACTTAAATAACATATTTTATTTCATTCTAATCCTGCCACGTAAGGGTTAAAAAAAAATAGGAAGTAAAAACATGCAAACATTTATTCATACTAGTTCATGGTTAGTACAATAAGCAATTATGGTAAAATGGTTAGAGCTTTTTGCAACATTTGAAGGTGATGGAAGAGCAGTTCAGAGTTTTAAGGCATTGGGTTGAAAGCAATAGCTCTCTGAAATGTGCTTGAGAACAGCTAAAAAGATGCAAAAACTTCTATGCATCCTTGACCCCCATCTGATGCGCTGGCTCCCTTGTTTGTAATTCACACAAAGCAGTTAACAATAATTAAGAAGAAAATGGCCACTATCATCTTGTTTAAGGACTTCTTTCAGCATTGTATAAGGAGCAGGGATGGAAAAAGATATTCAGAAATGTTTGAGAAATGTTTGAAAAATCTATTTGCAGTATGTCCAGAAAGAAACCTAAGAAGGGGAAGAGCAAACAGACAAGAATCTCTGCAGTTTGACTTATTATGAGTGAAATTCACACATTGTTTCCCCGTTGTTTTTTTGGGTAGGAAATGGCATTTTACACAGAAAATAATCATTCTGCACAGAAATATTATCACGCTTTAGACTCAGCAACTTTGAACAAAGCGTGCTGTGTTGCTTGTAATCTTAAATTTCAAGAGGGCCTTTCCACCCTGCACTGTTATAGTGCTATGATTCCACTTTCAACATGTTGCAAAACAGGAGTCGAGAAACTCCTGCTGATAAAGAATAATAAAAACTCCTGCTTGCTTTAGGCTTCATGCCTGCTCTATGGAGCTAGTAAAACAAAACACTGCTGGAGTCAAACTGGCAACTTAACTATGTTTATTGGTAAGAGAATTTCAAACTACCTAAGTTACAGAAGAAAAATTCAAACTGCCCAACATCGTGGCAGGTTCAGCAACAGAGTGCAAAGAGAAAAGAACAGAGCGACTTTTACACAAGGCATGGGGTTTATATGATATGCAGTAAACATGCTTTCGGCACCTTCACCTCACGACAACAAGCATGAATAACAAGTTCATAGCCATAACATGTCATGTAGCAAAAACACATATGATGGCGCAGCTGTGTGCCAGTTCCGGACAAGCTGATAACGCTGAGGAAAAGTTTCCCATGGAACTGGCTAGCCATAACAACAAGTTTGTAACAGTTTGCGTTCTCACACACACACACACAAGAGCTGTGAGAAATTTGTGGAGCAAGGAGTCCATTATGCATCCACATAATGCAACACTCCCCTACTCCTTGTGGAACAAATTTTAGTCACACATTTAGCCACTTTGGACTGGAAGCTTTGTCAACCCCAGCTTGCTTACCAGCTGACCAAATGTTTCAGCAGGCAGTGGCTTAGTGAACACATCAGCTAAGTTACATTCTGAAGGCACATAAGTGAGAGATCCTTTCCCATCTCGCAAAAACAACTTTACATTGTGAAACTTGATGTCAATGTGCTTTGAGCGAGAGGAAATTTTGTCAGAACTTGCCATGTGAATACAGGCTTGTGAATCACAATATATTTGTACAGGCTGTGCAACAGAAATTTGCAGATCTTTAAACAACTGTATGAACCACTCTAGTTCAGTACAGAGTGCAGACAAACTCACATATTCCGATTCCATCGTTGATAAAGACAAACATGTTTGTTTCTTAGCTTTCCAATCAATAACCACTCCACTGTATGTGATAACATAACCAGATGTGCTCTTGCGATCTGATACATCTTCTGCAAAGTCACTATCAGAGTAACACACCAATGTAGGCTGTTCTTTGGGACAAATACACAAACAATACTCCAAAGAACCTTTCAGGTACCTAAGCACTCTTTTCACACCTTGCCAATGATACTGGGTAGGCTTAGCACACGCTCTGCCCAAAATGTTTACACTTAGAGCAATATCAGGGCGGCTGGTACTTGCTAAGTACAGGAGGCTCCCAATGACAGATTGATATAGATGTATGTCAGGAAACATTTCATCACCAATGTTTTTCATAAACCCAGGTACCATAGGCGTTTTTACAGCCTTGCAATCAGACATGTTGCATTTTTCCAACAATTTCACAATCTTTTGTTTCTGACACAGCAGAAAACCATTTTTGACTTGTTGTACTTCAATTCCCAGAAAGTTTTGAACTGGACCCAGATTTTTGACTTGGAACTTTTTTCCCAGTTCATTTTCAAACACTTGTGCTTGAGTTTGTGTAGCAGAAACTAAACACAAATCATCCACATAGGCAAGGAGAATTTCTAAACTTTCCCCTTTCCCTCGGACATATACACAGGGATCAGCAACACTTTGTTTGAAACCACATGCCTGCAGAGCATTGTGTAAACAAACATTCCAACATCTGGCTGATTGTTTTAGACCATAAAGAGCACGTTTCAATTTCCAAACGTGAGACTCTTTTCCTTCAACTTCAAATCCATCAGGTTGAAGCATATAAACCTCTTCTTCCAAATCAGCATTGAGATAGGCAGTAGTGATATCAAAATGTGTCAGCACAGCATTCATTTGGGCTGCTAAGGAAAACACCAATCTAATAGACTGTGTTTTTACTGTGGGACTGTAGATTTCATCTACGTCATCACCTTGAAAACACCCCCTTGCTACTAAACGCGCTTTATGTTTCACTTGCCCATCAGCAGAGGTCTTTAGCTTGTAAACCCATTTACTGTCAATTGGTTTTACACCTTTGGGCAATTTACACAGAGAATACACATTGTGCTGAGCAATTGAATCCATCTCACTTTGCATGGCATCCCACCAGGGCTGAGCCTGTTGCCCAGACAATCTCTCAAGAGCAGCAAAACTTTCTGGTTCAGTAGCTACAGCTGCACACACACGGACTGCCTGGGTGTCAGGGAAACGACGTGGGGGGATGCCTTTTGTTTTTCTTTTTGATCTTCTGAGGACGGGTTGACTCTGTGAGGTGCCTTCCCCCTCCTCAGCACTACGTGACCTTTTAACTGAATACTTTCGCTCTTCCTCCCCTGTGCCAGACTCAGCCACATCGCTTACAGCTCTCCTCCTTCGCAAGTCTCTCTCCTCTGTTTTAACCCTCGAGAGACTGGGAGCAGAGACTGAGGGTTGAGCTGGCTGCACTGCAGGCTGTCTGGATACAGGAAGAAGAATTTCAGACGCTGATTGAACACGTGCCCAGTTTGCGTGTTCCTCGAAGGAGGCATTTCTTGACACAACACAGGAATTACCACCAGCATGAAAGCGATACCCTTTACAAAAATTCTCATAACCAACAAAACGCAGACGCTGGGCTTTTGGCTCTCCTTTTTTCCTTTGACTTTTGGGAATGTGCACCCAGGCAAAACTCCCAAACACCTTCATGTGAGCAATGGAAGGCTGTTTATTATACAGATACTCATAGGGGGTTGCATTGATTACACTACTCCAGAGCCTATTGTGTATGTAACAGGCAGTCAGAACTGCTTCACCCCAAAAACTCAGAGGCAGATCTGCATCAGTTAGCAGACTGTGCATCAGAGTTTGTAAAACTCCTGCATTGCGCTCAGCCACTCCATTTTGGTGAGGAGAATAGCTGGTAGTTGTCCTGTGAATGATCCCTTTCTTTTTGAACCATTGTTGCATGTTTTCTGACAAGAATTCAGCTCCCCTATCAGTTTGCAACTTTTGAAGAGAACAACCAAACTGCCTCTCAATCAGGGAACACCAATTCTTGAGGACTTGACACACATCAGATTTTTGCTTCAACACATAGCAGAAAATGTACCTGCTAAAATCATCTACGAAGAGACAGAAATATCTACCCCCTCCGAGTGATTGTTTACTGAGGGGCCCTACAATGTCACAATGAACCAACTGGAATGGAGCAGTTGGCACACGGGAACTAACCCGTGGTGCTGGCAGCTGCTTGGACTTGGTTTGCTTGCAAATTGCACAGTCAAGGAACACACTACAAGACTTCAAAGAACACCCTTTACAGCAACCTGCCAACTTTTTTAACACTGGAAAACTAGCATGTCCCATGCGCCGATGTAGAAGATGAATGCATTCATTGTGTGGTGCAGTATTAGCATACACATTACACACAGTATGTTTTGTTTCAAGGAAGAACAGCCTTTCTTCCCGTGTAGCCACAGCACACACCTCCCCATTTTTGAGCACTTTGCCCTGTTTTCCACAGAACTCAACCTTAAACCCAGATTCTGTCAGTTGCCCCACTGATAACAGGCAGAAATCAAGAGAGGGCACATACAAAACATTTTTCAAACACATATCAAGTGCTGGGACATAGGCAATCCCTTCACCACAAACCTCAACTTTTGTCCCATCTGCCAAAATTACCTTTGAAACACTGGCAGAAGTTAAGTCACTGAACAAGTCTTTTGAATTGACGAGATGCTGGGAACACCCACTGTCTAGAAGCCAGGCTGGGTCTGGGTCTTCTGCATCTTGGGGACCTTCAGGAACAGCTACAGCAACACGTAGACGTCCCCTGGCACGACCTCTGTTCCCTCTGCCTCTGCTGGCCCTGAAACCTCTGCTGGCATTTTGCTCCCCTTGCTTCAGAAGTGGGCAATCACGCCTGAGGTGTGAAGCAGATCCACAGCGAAAACATCTCCGGACAGCATGGGCATGCACCAGCCCCTCCTCACTGCGATCAGCAGCTGAAGATTTTTTCTTACCGGAGCAGGCTTCTGCCGCTGAAGCCTGTGTGGGAGGTGCCGCATTCCTGGCTCGCTTGTCTTCTTCCTCCATCAGCCGGGCAGAAACCATGGAGACAGTCAAATCCCTTTCTGGCACGGACTGGAGTGAAGAAACGACTAGTTCCCAGGAAGCATCAAGGGAATTCAAAATACAGAATACCCTGTCACTCTCAGGCAAAACCTTGCCTCTCTCTCGGAGTGATGAAAACAGCTCTGAAAAAACTGTCAAATGCTCCCTCATCGAGGTGCCTGGGGTCCATTTGGTATTGTAAAGTCTATGAGACAAAGCATACTTTGCTGCTCCAGATTCACTGAGATGTATATCTCGTAGTTTGACCCATCCTTCACGTGGAGTATTAAGGTCCCTGATGTGCGTGAGCTGGTCATCTTCCACAGCCAGGAAGAGCATAGACATGGCTCGTCTAGTTGCAGCCTGAATCTGAGCTGCTGTACCTTGCAATGAAACAGGATCAGTAAACGCTCCCCACAGACCCTCGGCCTGCAGATATTTTTCCATTCTCGCTGACCATGCAAGGTAGTTTGACCCGTTGAGCTTCACAAGGGGCAAACCCCCAGGCACTGGTTGAGCCATGGTAGAACCAGCTAAAAACTTATTCAAAAACACTCCTCAGCAGGCATAACTTAAAGCAGGACTCAGAACAAGGTCGATGGATCGGAACCATCCTCTGCTACCATGTTGCAAAACAGGAGTCGAGAAACTCCTGCTGATAAAGAATAATAAAAACTCCTGCTTGCTTTAGGCTTCATGCCTGCTCTATGGAGCTAGTAAAACAAAACACTGCTGGAGTCAAACTGGCAACTTAACTATGTTTATTGGTAAGAGAATTTCAAACTACCTAAGTTACAGAAGAAAAATTCAAACTGCCCAACATCATGGCAGGTTCAGCAACAGAGTGCAAAGAGAAAAGAACAGAGCGACTTTTACACAAGGCATGGGGTTTATATGATATGCAGTAAACATGCTTTCGGCACCTTCACCTCACGACAACAAGCGTGAATAACAAGTTCATAGCCATAACATGTCATGTAGCAAAAACACATATGATGGCGCAGCTGTGTGCCAGTTCCGGACAAGCTGATAACGCTGAGGAAAAGTTTCCCATGGAACTGGCTAGCCATAACAACAAGTTTGTAACAGTTTGCGTTCTCACACACACACACACAAGAGCTGTGAGAAATTTGTGGAGCAAGGAGTCCATTATGCATCCACATAATGCAACACAACATCCTGTTTAATTCTGGGGTTTGTAGTTTACTGAAGCCAAAGAGCTCTCTGGGTGAGAATGCTAAAGGCCCCTCTCTAAACTACATAGGAGTTCCGTAGGACTTTGAAAGCGGAATAATAGCACTATCAAAGTGTAGTGTGGAAATGCCCAAGGAATGGAATCAAGGTCATCTGAAAAGGTTCTGCCAGGAGCTTTGTGAAGAGCTGGTCCATGGTGAGCCCCAGGGTTGAAAGTGGGTTCTTAGCTAAGCTAAATACCCTAGGCTCAGAAACAGAGGCCATGTGCCCAGTCTGGTCACTGGATCCTCCTATTTCAACCACCCTAACAGGAGACAGGCCATAGTGTTCTGGAGAAGCTAAAGTGCCTTAACTGTCTTCAAGGGGAGCCTAGGAATTAGCACTAGTAGCCAAGTCGGCACTGGAGTAACAGCCTGTATTATCTAGAGAGGATTTGTTTGTTGTTGTCATTCACCATCATGTTGACTTCAACTTATGGTGATTTCAGGAACGAGAAGCTTCTAAGATCCCTGGTCATCAACTTCCCTGCTCAAGACTTGCAAACTCAGGGCAGTCATGGGCCATTTCCACATGGGGGTAAAACTCCGCCTCCAGACGATGGGAGACGGATGTCGTTCACACCGCCGGGCGATCTAGTGCGGTTGGAAAAGGTGAGGCTCCACACCTCCAACCGCTCTAGTGCCGCTCAAGTGCCGCCGCAAGGGTGGCGCTGCGAGTTTTTTAAAAACCACCTTCCCAGGTGGTTTTTACGAAACTCGTCCGCACTAATACGCTGCTGCTCCCGGTGTGAACCTGCAGAGACGCATTAGTGCGTCTCTGCAGATCTGCCCGGGGGCGGGCTTCCGGCTGGCGCGCTGCCCTGATTGGCGGAGCGCCGCCGGAAGCCGCCAGTCGCCATTTTGGGCGCCGCCGAACGCCGCCTAAATTCGGCGGCATGTGGAGCGGCGGAGCCGCGCTCCCCACAGGGACGGAGCAGGGGCGGAGAAAACCACACGCAGGTAATCTCCGCCCCTGTGTGCGCCGCCCCGTTTGGGCTCCCCGCGTGTGAAAAGGGCCATGGCTTCCTTTATTGAATCAATTGACTTCTTTTCCTACTGCCTTCCACTTTACTGAGCATTGTCATCATTTCCAGGGAGCCATGTCCTCTCATGATATGTCCAAAATACAACAGCCTCAGTTTAGTCATCTTCATTTCTAGTGAGCGTTCAGGCTCAATTTGCTCTAAGACCCAGATATTTGTCTTTTTGGCAGTCTATGATATCTGTAGAGACCCAGCATGGTCTAGTGGTCTGAGTATCAGACTGCAACCCTGGAGACCAGGATTCAGTTCCCCACTAAGCCATGGAAACCTGTTGGGTGACCTTGGATTCATCACATACATCACAAACCCGTTGGGTGACCTTGGATGCATCGCATACTCTCAGCCCCAGAAAACCCATGATAGGATCCCCTTAGGCTTTCCCTAAGTTGGAAATGACTTAAAAGCATACAAGAACAATAATAGCTACAGAACTCTCCATCAGCACCACATCTCAGTTGAATTTATCCTCTGCCTGTTAGCTTTCTTCACCGTCCATTTTTCACAACCATACATAGAAACCAGAAATACTATGACCTGGATGATTCTGAATTGAGTATTTAAAGATATATGCAGAAAGGACACAGCTGGCATATTAACTAAAAGGACATTATTGTTTTTGAAAGACATCGGACACAGCCAAACTCCACCCAAGACTGATTCTATTGTTCATCTGTGGTTGACTGGCTCTGCTTTGAAGTGTGTCAATTCAGAGTGAACTTTTTGCAATGAACAGGACAGAATTAGATCAATGTCCGCTAATGGCTTCCATGCCAGTACAGCATTGAATCTGCTCCAGATGCCAGTCTGAACTTGAAATGAGCTACCGCAAGACACTCCGACTATTCCTTGGGATGGTGTCCAGCACCTTGGATAGCTCACACCTTGGCTAAGTGGAGGTAGAAGGGGGGCGGGGGGCAAGGATCTGTCTGTCTCCCAGCCAATGTTGTGAATGGATAGCCAATGTCATCTTTGTCGTTCTAGGACTGTACATGGATAATGAGTCAAAATTCAAGGGAATTAGCACAAAGAGGGCTGGGAGAAGGATCACAATTCACAACCTCGCTGCCTTTTTGTCTGAGATTTTGGTTTTTCGAGCTGTTCATAAATGTGCATGCTTAATTAAACGCCGCAAGCAAATAATGATTTGGATCCCCCTACCCTCCCAATTAGATGCAAAGTTACTTACTGTATATTAGAAGGTTGTTAGTTTTTGGTCTTTGTGAGCAATAAGACTCCCTTGGCATTCAGGACAAAAAAGGGTTCTTATTAGTGGGCATTTTAGTCTTCAGAAAATGCATGAAGAGACAGATGGATGGAAAGAAAGAAAGAAAGAAAGAAAGAAAGAAAGAAAGAAAGAAAGAAAGAAAGAAAGAACTCCATCAACCGCCAATCTCCAATATTCTTCCTCTACGGGTGGATTTCTGAATATGCTGTTCAAAAATGCACAGGTATTGGACTAGCAATGGTTGGGATGATGAACAGAGGCAGTGAAGAATAAACCGAGGTGTTCGTTCTCTCTCTTCCCCCACTTGTACTTAAAAAGTGATTTTGGACAGGCGGGAGGAATTACAGAACTAATTAAGAAAGGATTCCAAGCAAAACACTCCCCTCCTTCGGAGGCTCCTTTGAAGGCCAATTGGCATTCTGTCAGCATGGCAGAAATGCTGTTTTATGGAAATCGGGGTCATTTGGAGAAAAGATGTTGGGGCGCTTTATCACACTTCTCTCCGAGGCTCAGTTGCTCCCTGTCATCTTCTCCGCTTATACCTTTTTGCGATGACAAGAAATTCAAGAAGAGCGTGAAATACAGGTGTTCCCACTAAGGGTTTGTTTCCTGAAAAAGTTGGGCTCACACACACACAAACACACACACAGAGATTTCCCTTACCCTTAGGCCTCTGTTCTCTCAAACAGCAATAGAACTGGCTGGACTGCCTGGCTTAAATCCAATTACTAGCCCACGATGGCTGATGGATCCCATGTGAGTGCAGTGGTGAATCCACTCTGGAACTGGAATCCTGTTGGCATCTTACACGTATATTTCCCCCCCATGGAACAGTTGGGCATATTTGTTTGATGTGGAGCATCCATATTTGGCTCAGAGTTGCAGAAGCTGAGTTGCACTTGTGTGTTGTGCATGTACACGCATTGCACATTGGTTGTTCATTCCCATGGGGCATTTGATGTCTTGGTTTCCTTCTGCGATGTTGCTCCTCAACACAAAAGTTGCATAGCAAAATTAATTCCTGATTCTGCAAGTGGAGGGTTATGCAAAGCAAACCTAACATAAGATCTCAATCCAGGTTTTAGTCCAGGGGTAGAAAACATGCATGGCATTTATTCCAGGGGTGGCAAAGTGCATTCTAACCCGTTGCCTCCCACAGGTCACACTAGTGTATCATAGTGTTTTTGAAGCAAAGTCACATCACTCCATAGCATGATAGAATCCAGAACTGGAAGGGACCACAGGGCCATCTGGCCCAACTGAATGAGAAAATACAAAGCTGAAATTGTCAAAGATTTACCTACTTATCCATAAATGGCTGTCAGAGGCTAAAGAGGTAGGTCCAAAGCCCTTTTCTTCACCAAAAGGGTATCACAGGTCTTCACCAAAATCCTACTTCCCCCATCACTACTTGCCAAGTGGCAGCCTATTTAAGATTCCACCCTAAGTCAATTGTTCCAGCCCCCAGTCAATAGTGTAGGATACACAACCCATGGAGTTGTGGGGGTGTGAGGGAGCCTGGGAGTGCAGTAAGTCTGAGAAGCAGGCTGACCTTAGCAACAGGTTGCCAAGGGACCCAAGGGGCTCTGGATAAGAGAGGAACTCAGCCCATTGATGCATGGGAGGAGCTGAGATTTCTGCAGAGGGGCTCTATATAAGGAAATGACTTGCTGTTTTGAGAGACAGGTTTCTCCAGGGAGAGAAGAGGGAAGAGTTTTGCAGATAAGAGTTTTGGTTTTCTTAGAGGCCTTGTGAGAGGCAGAGGAGAAACCAAATCACTTCTGAGTGGGTTAGAAAATGAGAGCCTGACTTAAGGATCAGGACTTTGAGCAGGGGAAGCTAAAAGTCTGAATGGGCATGAAAACTCCATATGTGAATACTGAGTTGAGCTGAGGAATCTAGCTAGACATTTTGGAAGTTCTATTTTGCCTCTATATACTTATAATGCCTAATACCTTTTCCCTGCTTGTTGTTTTAATAAAGACTACATTCTATTTTTATAATTCCTGACTTAGCAAAGTTCTTTTTTTATTGCTTTTAATTTTACAGAAACATGCTACCACTGGTTATCAAATTCTTTTAAATAAGACCAGAAATGCTTTACTTCTTTTCCACTAAGGTCATTTCCTTCTAGTCTGTTATAGCGCTATCATTCCACTTGCAACATCCTATGGAATCCTGGGGTTTGCAGTTTCGGGAGGGGCCAGCCTGTTACTTCCGGTATGGTACCTTGAGTGAGGACCCCCAGATATCATTTTGATATCACTAATTCGGCCTTAGCTGGACTGGCTTGCAGTTACCTCACTCCACATGTTTGCGAAGTTCTCTGGACAAGCACAGACAGAGTGCGGCCATTAATGGTTTTGCATTCCATTCCCCATTGAAGCCAGCAACTCCAGCCTCGCCCACCGCTTCAGGGAACTCCCAGCGGCAAACTCCACAATAGCCACACGGCTCTCAGCTGAGCTACCTTTTATGTTGGGCCATCAATGTCCCGGCCACGCTATTGTCATCAAACACAATTCCAATCATGTTAAATTTGACCTTTCCAAATCCTTTTTCCAGTGCCAAAACTCCTTTTGTTCTCACCTGGCTTGCCATAGCCGGTAGGCACAAGCTTCCCTATAAAAATCCCACACTTCCAAACGGTCTTCGGACTACTTTGGACTGCCATCCTGTCTTGCTGCCAGTCGTCTAAGGGAACTCCCCTCAGCGAGCCCTGCTGAGCTTTCTCCCCAGAATCCCACTTCTCTCTCTCTCCAGGACTGCAAAATCAGGTCGTATTGCCTATCCTTTGCAACTCCCACTTCTATTTCCCAGTTAGTTAGTTCATGTATTGTCTTTCATGTTTTTGTCCTTAATAACATATTATTCGTTGCTAGTGTCAGTGCCAAGGCATGGCAGGCAGCCAAGAGCCAGCTAATAGGTCTTTTCACAGATAAGGCAGACAGGCAATAAATCAAAGGGCTTTACTTCAGCAGTAAGTAGGTAAGGCAGCAGTAAATTAAAGAGACTTTTGCAGCAAGGATATCCCTGGCTGTTACAGCACAGCCAGGCAAAACAGCAAACAGAGTTCACGTACCACAGAGCTTGTTCCTCAGCCGGTCGGGCAGCATTCCAGGAAGCAAGGCAAGGGCCCCAGAAGCCCAGCAGGCACACCCAAAATGGACGGTTGTCAGCCGACAAAGACCCAAGGCTGAGTGAGCGCGTTTATTAAGCAGGCCCTCACCCAGGTGCTACCTCAACTGGAGCTTGATTGCTTGGTGTTTCCTATTTAAACGCTCTGACCTTCTGAGAGCCCTCTTTTGCTCCCGATGCTGCTGGTAAGTAGGCACCTGCTCTTGAATCTCTGGGTCTAAGGCAGCCCCTGGCTCCATTGCTGGGGCTACTGGGGCCAAGGGCTCTGTGTCCAGGGCAGCCTCTGGGGTGGGCTGTGCAGCAGGCTCCATGGCAGCCTCTGGGGTGGGCTGTGCTGGTGCAGCAGGCTCCATGGCTTTGAAGTCCTCTGGTTCAGACTCAGAGCTTGAGTCCTGGAGTGCCAGGGTCCTGATAGTTTGGAACCACCCTTGTCTAGCTACTCTCTGACCCACCACTGTATACATTGGGTTAAAGATCTCACTAAGTTATCCTGCTTCTCGCTAGCCAAAAAGTGCTCCAGCTAATTTTCCCCTAATTGGTATTTTTAATTGGCAAAGAGGGCGCTCCTCCAGGGACCCCCCAAATTACAGGGTAACAAGCGGGTCCCTCCCGAAACTGCAAACCCCAGGATTCCATAGGATGTTGCACGTGGAATAATAGCACTATAACAGTCTAGTGCACAAATGGCCTAAGTGGTAGATTTGAGAGGGGAAAGCAGGGTGGAGGGGCAGGGTGCTATAGAGAAGTTGGGAAGGTAGCTATCATTTCCAGTCCAAGAAAAGGAAAGCAGGCCTGCCCTTGCCGCACAGGGGGAAAAACATCCTACCTGACCCTGAAGCAATCAGCAAAACATACTATGTCAGGAGGGTGGGTCAAAGTTCTAAAGTGACAGAGAGAGAGGTGGAGACCTGCAAAGCCTTAAATAGATTCTGGCTTAGCCCCCATGCTCTGTGTCATGGAGCTGAGCACCGCAATGCATTTGCACAGCTCCCACTTCCCAAGAGGCCAGCAAACACACCTCCCCTTCAGCATCGCTCCACTGCACAAAGTGGAGCTGAATTATCCTTGCTACCACGTCCTTCCCTGATCTTTAGCAGTTTATACTCCTGTGGGGAAAATACAGCCTGTGGGCCACCTATAGCCCCCGAAGACTATTTCATGGCCCCCGGCAGACTGCAGCCCCTTGCCTCGCTGTCTTCCAACAATATCCCAGGCAATGCACTTTTTGAAACAGGAATCAACCCTTGCTACCACTCTTTTAACCACCTGAATGACCATGAGAGTAGGGTATTTGAGAGGTAAAAATGCTGTGTCTGTACTTGTGGTGGAAGATCAAGGAAAGAGATTGCCGAGGTCACAGCAAAGGCTGATTATTCATCAGTGTGCTGTGGTGGCGACACAGTTCAATTATCTGTAACCTCATCCTGTAAAAATATTTTTTCCCAAAATAATTTGCCCCAATATTATTTTGCTTTAGGGACCACTGGGTTGTTGCACAGAGATGAAAGGCATTCTTATTTATTTATTTTATTCATCTGTCTTTCTCCAAGCATGGGATCCAAGGGAGCATACAAGGTTTCAAAAACACAGTACAATTTTTTTTAAAAAAAGAACCACAGCTTAAAAACACAAACTATACCTTAGTTTAAAAAACACAAAAACAATGGAAAACAGCCTTAAAAAGAAGTAGGAAACAGCATAAAAGATGTTTTAAACACAATAAAAATGCTACATTCCTCACCTCCCACTGAAAGCCTTATCTGCCCCACTACAGTAAAACCCAAAAGCTTCCTTAAATAAAATATCTTTTCCTGCTAGCAGAAAGACAGCAGGGGAGACCCAACCAGACTTCCCAGGAAAGGGAGTCCCACAACCTGGGAGCAGCCACTGAGAAAGCTCTTTCCCATGTCCTCAGCAAATGCGTCAAAGAAAAATATGCAAAGGCAGGTTTACCACTAAACACAAAGAAAACAAAAAATAATAACCGCAGATAACTTACATAAAGCAGATGATGAAGGCATTGAAATTGTTCGAGATTTTTCATATCATGGCTCAGTCGTTAATCAGAATGGAGGCTGCAGTCAAGAAATCAGAAGAAGGCTAGGACTTGGAAGGGCAGCTATGAAGGATGTTACCCTGAAATTCTTTGGGGTCCCTGAGGGACAGCTTAATATGCTTCATGTGATGGGGAAAGTAAACTCAACAGAGCACATGCAATAGCAATGCGAGAGGCAAGGTAACCTAGTGAGATGTTTTACCCGGTTTTTACGGGGTCAGGCCCAGACAGAAATCCCACAAAAGGTCCAATGAATGACTTTATTGAACAGAAATATCACTCCTTAGCACATAAACTCACACACACGCACATCCAAGCACTAAAGAAAAATAAAGAATGGAAATAAGATAGCGGGATTGTTAAAGGATTTGTGGTTTGGGTGATACTGCACCTTTTCCTGAAGTCCTTGGTCCGGAAAGCAGTAAACGAAATGGAAGTCAGCGAAGAGACGCTGAGGGGATCGCGTGGCTGTTGGGAGTGGAAAGCGGTCAGTTGGTATGACCGGGAGGTATCCAAAGAACTAGTCAAAAACGGGGACTATTTGTAGGAAAAATTTACCCCTAGGGCAAATCCTCTCCTGGGGAGAACAAAGGAGACAGCAACGGAAAACAACTTCACACCAGCACCTTCTTTGATATTGGAAGATAACGAGGTGTCACCCAAGTATCTGGGTTGCATACTAGCAGTGCTCTATGATGCATATGGGGTACTATGATGCAATTGCTGCTGCAATGGGAAGAACCTGAGTGTTTGCAACTGAATTTTAATGCCAGTAAGAGCAAATACTGCAGCATATGGTAGGTTCCAGAGGGCCTAATGCAGCCCTCAGCCTCAGCAATGTACTTACTTCTGATTTAAATAATTAAAATGACACACTCAGGTTTCGATGCTGTTACAAAATCCAAAGGTAGCAGATTGATTTTTTTTTTTATCAGGATCTTCTGCCACTTTGGGTTGCAGTGTGAGTTTATGCAGATGGTCCTTGTCTGATAAGACTGTATTGCTTCCAGTGGCCAACTTTATGGGAAAAAACTCTTAATCCCTTGAAGCTGACTCCTTAAAAACTGGGGACCTTTTGTCCACTGTGGGTTGGCACAGCTTGAAGTCTCCTGTGGCTATGTGACTGGGGGGTTTACTGGCCTGACCTGGTTCTTCCGATCGTATGACTGTTGTTGCCTACATGCTCATCTAGGTGACCTCTCTGGTAGGTTAGATTATGTTTTATATCAAAGTTGTAGGCCCTGGGACAGGGTTTACCAAGGGAACAACAAGGATCTAGATGACAGCCTGAAGCATCAAGAAATTTCATTGAATACTAAAGTTAGGATGGTCCAGGCCATCATCTTTCCCATTTCTATGTATGATTATGAAAGCCGGGCAATGAAGAAAGTTGATAGGAAGGAAAACAACTCCTTTAAAATGTGGTGCTGGAAAAGAGTCCTATGGACATCACGACCTGGCAAAAAAGACAAATAAATGGGTTCTAGAGCAAATTAAGCCTGAACTCTCCTGAGAAACCAAAATGACTAACCGGAGACTGTCATACTTTGGACATACCATGAGAAGGTAGGATTCATTAGGAAAGACAGTAATGCTTGGTAAGGTGGAAGGCAGTAGGAAAAGAGGAAGACTGCATTATAGATAGATAGATTCCAACAAAGAAGACATGTCCCTGAACCTGCAAGACCTGAGCAGGGCTGTTGATGTTCCTCATTCACAGGGTCTCCCTGAGATGTATTTCATCTGACAGTAGTTGACAGCCACAAAAAATTCCCTTACACATTCAACTGTACATTTGTGTCCATTGCTTAACATCTGCATTTGGTTCACAGTTATATAAATGGAGTTCTCCCAGTATAACTATAGCTCAGGCAGTTGTTCATCCTTGGATGGCGCATAACTACCCATCAGTGTCTTCAGTGCACCCCTCGATTCACTGAGATTGCAGAAACAGCAAGCATGATATGAAACGCACAGATATAAGATGGGTGGAACCTGGCTTGACCACAGTACATGTGAAAAGGATCTCGGAATCTTAGTAAACCATAAGCCAAACAAGAGTCAGCAGTGTGATGCAGCCACTAAAAAAGCCAATGTGATTCTGGGCTGCATCAATAGGAGTACAGTGTTAGGTCAAGGGAAGTGACAGTACCACTCTGTTCTGCTTTGGTTGGACACCCACTTGGAATACTGTGTCCAGTTCTGGATACCACAGTTCAGGAAGTATATGGACAAGCTGGAACATTTTCCGAGGAGGGTGACCAAAATGGTAGAAGGCCCTGAAACCATGAAGCCCTATGAGGAGCAGCTTAGGGAACTGAGTATGTTTAGTCTGGAGAAGAGAAGGTGAAGAGGCAACATGATGGTGTTACCCTGTTTACTGGGGGTCCCGGGAGGGACACCTAAATAACCTTACAATTACACAAGATGGGGAAATTAGTCAAGAGCACTGGTTGGCACTATGAGAGGCACGGTAACACAGCAGGATCTTGTAACCCAATGTTTACGGGGTCAGGCCAAGTCAAGAAGAAAACCGTGGCCCTTTCCGCACTGAGGCTTCTAGCGCAAGCGGGGGAGGCCGGCAAGCGCAAGAAGGCTCGTCCGGGAGGCTGCCGCTTCCCCCTCCTTCCTTCCGCAGACGAAGGAACCAGAGGGGAAGCGGCACCGAAGGAGGCTTGCCGCGCAAGCCGCCCTCCACCCCGTGCGAAGTGGGAGACCTCGCGCCGGATTCCCACCCCGCGCGCGCGCGTGCGAAGCAGGCGGCGTCGCGCCGGATTCCTCCCCCCCGCGCGCGCCGGATTCCTCCCCCCCGTGCGCGCCGGATTCCTCCCCCCCGCGCGCGCCGGATTCCTCCCCCCGTGCACGCCGGATTCCTCCCCCCTGCGTGCGCAAAGCGGGCGGCGTCGCGTCCCCCCCGCGCGCGCGCGAAGCGGGCGGCGCGTCCGTCGTGCTACCTACCCACCCCGCTCCTTCCTTCCGCAGGGGCGGAGGGAAGGAAGCGCGACCCAGCCGGCTCCCGGAGGCTCCGCACGAAAGGTAAGTGCGGGTGGGCTCCGGGAGCGTTGCGCGAGCCCGGGGTGATTTTCGCTTATACGCGAAAATCAAAAAACCCACACTCGCGCCGCTTCAGCCCCGTGAGCCGGGCGGAAGTGGGAGTGCGTCGTGCGGAGCGACGCTCCCACTCCAGTGAGGCTCACGGGGCTATCGCACGTGCAAAGGCCCGTGCGAAAAAGGCCCGTGTTGGAAATGATGAATGATCTTTATAAACTACAGGCACACAATGTAGGCAACACACGCACAGATAACTAAGGAAAATAAAAGTGTGAGTATGATAGCGGGATTCTCAGAGGGATAGTAAATTCGGGTGATACGAAACCTGTTCCTGAAGCCTGGAAAGAAGATAGAGAGTGATGCTGGGGTTCAATGTATCTCAGCACATGGAGCTGAGGGGAGGCTCACCAAGCAAAGCGGCAGCAAGGCGGTCTGGAACTCGGGAGCGATCTGAAGAAGGTCTCGGAATCAGGGGTTTTTATAGGGAGAAATGTAACTGCAGGCTATGCCGTACTTGGGGAAAACAATGCATTTCGGGCGGGGGACAAAGCTTTGGAAAAGTCAGAATTGAGCATGATTGAGTTAAGTCCGAATTGACAAAGAGGTAGCCAGTATGCAAACGCAGAGTGCTTGGCATTTGAGTATTCAGCTTGCCAGGTTGCCTGCTCGGGGCAGGGAGTCCTTTGTAAACAGTGTGCATACATAATGAGGGTGTTTGCAGAGAGGTCTCCTAAAGCAAGGATCTGGCTATTTCTGGCCTGCCTGGGTGGAGAATGGAATGTCCAGCGATTAGTGGCCGAGCCTAGTTCTGTGCTTGTTCGGGGGCCTCACAAACACGTGGAGAGGGATGGTAGAAGAGAGCCAAATTATTGATATCAAAATGATATCTGGGGTATCTCCAAGTAGGCCTAAACTGCAGTAACAATAGCTATGTCTAAATATTTGAAAGGATGTCATATGGACAATGGAGCAACCCTGTTTTCTGCTGCTCCAGAGACTAGGACATGAAGCAATGGCTTCAAAGTCCAGGAAAAGAGATTCCACCTAAACATTAGGAAGAACTTCCTGATGGTAAAAGCAGTTTGACGGTGGAATACACTGCTGACTGGGAGTGTGATGGAATCTCCTTCTTTGGAGGTTTTCAAACAGAGGCTGGATGACTATCTGTGGGAATGCTTTGATGGTATTTTCCTGCATGGCAGGGGGCTGGACTTGTTAAACACTGTGATCTCTTCTAGCTCTGTGATTCTTTGAGGCAGTGGATTGGACCATGTTGGTATTCAGCAGAGATGTGCAACCACCACTTAGCAACATGACTGTAAATTCATATTATGCTAGTATGATGCAACATCTAGATGCTCTTCTCCCTCCTCCTTCTTTTGTTTCCTGTCGATCAAAAAGAGTTTGGTGTCCACTCCCACCAGCCCCGGAGGTCATTTCTTGGAAGAGTTATCTGATGCCCCTGAGGAAAGGACTCCTTGCTTCTTTCTTAACAATTCCCCATCCCCTCCAATTACTGATAAGGGTGTGCTGCACTTGCTTGCTACATCCCCCGGCATAATGATGGCACTATTGTTTTCGTGTGTGTATGTTTTTTAAAGAGGTTTCTTTTTTTCCCTTCCTCTGCATTCTTTTCTCAAGTTGACCTTCAATTGCAGATTGAATAGCAATGCAAGAAAAAAAAAGTTTAAAAATGAAACAGCAAGAGGGGTAGCACTCATTCAGCGTTGACATAACTGGTATTTAATTGAGAGAAAAGATAGGCCCTGGAGGTCACGCCTGTATAGAAAGGATGTTCGACACAGGAGTCTTGACCCCTATTTGGCTGGCTGGGATACTGCAGTGATTGGAAAAGTCAACTTCGCTCATGCTCAGAGGTTTCTACCTTCCCTGAGACAGGGAGAAGCAGTCTCAGCAATTGCCAGTGGGGAGAAATTGGACACCCAGGCCATTTCCGCACTAGACTGTTAATAGCGCTATGATTCCACTTTCAACATCCTATGGAATCCTGGGGTTTGCAGTTTTGGGAGGGTCCAGGTGGTCCCTCCCAAAACTGCAAACCCCAGGATTCCATAGGATGTTGAAAGTGGAATCATAGCGCTATTAACAGTCTAGTGCGGAAATGGCCCCAGTCTTTGACAGCAGATGATCACACTCCACTTACTTCCAAGTTCTGCTTGTGGTTCAAAAATGACACCCTTTTGCCCCATAAAACAGAACTCAAGATGCTTAGAGTACAGCAATGTAGACTCAAGTGTATTATCTGGGACTCAAGTTGAATTTAAGTCGCTTCAGTGACTCAACTTGGACTCGACTCAGCAATAAATAACACACTGACTGGACTCGATTTGTGGCTTGTGTACTTTTAGTGACTGACTTGCTGCCCTTAGTTCAGTAACAGAACACATTATAACTTTGAACAACACTTCCATCCCTTTTTGCCTACTGGTCACACGAAAGTCTGTCTCAAGTCCAAAGCATGAGAGCATTTCTCAGACGAATCAGCAAACGGGTTCGGCAATAGGCTTGAGGGGGCTTGAGGTTTGCTTGGCAGCCTTGTTACCCTGTGTGTTGGAGGTCCCGGAAGGGCCGCCCAAATAACCAAATAACCAAATAAAAACACAAGATGGGGAAATTAAGCTCGAGCACTCTCTTAAGCTATCGAGAGGCAGAGTAACTTTAGCTAGGATCTTTCACCCTATGTCTACGGCTTCAGGTCAGAGAGCGTAGCCAGACAAGGTTTCAAAGTAACAAAAATAACATTTATTGAGAGCAAACAACATAAAAGACACCTCATGCACACAGCTAACTAGAAATAGAAATGGAGAGCTTTGGGGAATGGGTGATACGACACCTGGTCTCTTAGTCCTGGAGAGAAGATGGGGTTCCAAGAAGGGAGGCAGACTCAGTTATGGGGAACTGAGGGGACAGCTCGCCAAACACAGCGGCAGCAAGGCTGGATAGAATTCAGGAGCAATCCGAGGAAGTCTCAAAAATGGGGACCTTTTATAGGGTGGATTTTGCCTACAGGCTATGCCATGCTCGGTGAGAACAAAGAGAATTTGGAGCTGGACAAAGCAGTTGGAAAAGGTCAGGTTTTGCATGATGAGCTTAACGTTGGATGACAATAGTATGGCCAGTATGTAAATGGCTCAGTATAAAGGAATGGCTCGGCTCTTGGCCGTGCGGCTTTGTGTAGATTCGCGCCAAGCGAAGCCGGTTTGCAGGAAGGTTTTTCCCTAAAGCATCGGAGAGGCTTAAGTTGCCTGCTGGAATGAGGTTCTGGAATGTACAACCATTAACGGCCGTGCCCAATACGTGCTTGTCTGGTGGACCTCTGCAAACACGTGGAGTAGGGTGGCAGAGAAAGGTCAAGCAAAGGCCAAATTATTTGATATCAAAAGGATATCTAGTGCTCTCACCAGACATATCACAACCATGATAACAGCCTGTCCACATTGCATATCAGAGAAGCCTTCTAAAACATTTCCTAAGAGCAAAAGGCAAGATTCACACACACACAGCCCCGAGAGCAGGGCATGTATCTCAAATAGAAAATGTCAGCAATGGGTTTGTGGAGGAAGGACCTTTCAATTAAAGCTCTTGGAGCTTCAATAAGTAAGAAGGATCCTATTCCCCACTTCCAGAAAAAGCCTCCAGCTTTGGAAATGGGAAATAAGAAAGATCCTATTCCCATTTTCGAAGCTTCAGACATTTTTATGCCCATTGACCAAAAAGCCTCCAGCTTTGGGAAGGGGAAGTAAGAAGGATCCTATTCCCCACTTCCAAAGCCACAGCTGGCAAAATTGCCATCTCAACTCTGTCCAGAATATAATCTGGAATATAATTTGGGATATAAAGTTGGCTCACAGACTTGAGACTTGACTTGAAAGTATCTCACAAGGACTTGAGACTCAACTTGAGATTTGAAGGTAGAGACTTGAAACTTGACTTGAGACTTGGAGCAAAAAATTTAAATACATCACTGTTAAAGTGTTAAAATCAGCATTTTTACCTCAATGATAGTCAAGGCATGGCCTAAGTGCCACCTCAAGTGCCACCTACATTTGGGTAGGGCAACAACAGTGGAAACAAACCCTGTTGTTTTGCATTCGGCCATGTTATGTGGGGAACACATACCTTGTTTTAATGTCAAATTGCACTCCCAGAAGCCTGCTGGAAGTTTAATTTGGTTTCAGGATACAGTGAGTACTGCTGGCACACCTTATTTTAAAGTGGAAATACTGTGGGAGTTTTTTTCACCCAGAGTCCCCCTTTTTGGGTGTTTTTAAACAGAGACTTGATGGCCATTTGCTGGGGGTGCTTTGAATGTGTGTTCCTGCATGGCAGAAGGGGGTTGGACTTGTTACCCTGATTTCTGTGGTCCCTTGGGGGACACCTCAATGTGCTCCATGTGACGGGGAATGGAAACTAGCCAGAGCACAAGCAATAGCAATGCAAGAGGCAGGGTAACCTAGCGAGATCTTTAAACCCAATTTTTACGAGGTCAGGCCAAGCCAAAAACCAAGCAAAATTGTATAATAAAATGATTTTATTGAGAGGAATTCACTCATGCATGCACACAAGATACACACAGTCACACAAGAGCTAGGGAGGAAAAATTATAGAGAGGCTGAGGACTTTGGGGGGATTTATAATTACCAGTCCAGAGGAGTAGTGAAGAGCAGAAATGTGTTTTGGCTTAGGTAAGGACCTAAGGACAGTCCTCATTCAGGAGCCAGACGGACAGAGTGACGGGTAGACCTTCGAGAGATTGCACTGGGCAACCTCAAATCAGGGGCATTTGCACCCTGAAAATGGCTTGTGGTTGTGAAGGTTCCAGATGCAGGACAAAGGGAACCTGTTGTGAACAATGAGTCGCTTGCCTGTTGATGGGCTTAGTGCTTTGATTGACAAAGACATGATGGATGTTGTAATAGCTGCCTATTGTGGGTGCTGTGAGGACAGGTGTACAAGGGATGTATATCTGTCAATCAGTGTCCTGGTGGGCTCCTCACAGTTGGATTCCCTGGAAAAGTCCAGCTTCTGTTTAAGCCTATTATCCACAGGAATGGTGTGTATTTGCCTGACAGGTGACTCAGTCTTACCCGGAGGAATTTTGGAGTTGACCTATACTTTTCACATTTGCAGTCAAATTCTTTCCCTCATTCAGTTTGACCTCTCTGTCACCTCTCAGGCTTGGATTTGATATCAGAGCCAATAAAATGTGTTGCCAATTAGGTATGGTGTCTTACAGATTCCATGGCCCTTGTGCTCTCTTCCAGCTCTATGATTCTATGCCACGTGAAATTGCATTGGATTTTTTAGAAGGAAGCCCCAGACAACTTAGTGATACCTGGTTCCCTGAGTCAAAATTTAGAAGCTGCTTCATGATGGAAACTATTTCCAGATCAATACTCTCACCACACTCCCTGGCAGCAGGTCTCTGGGTTTCCAGGCAGGGGTCTTCCCCAACCTTTGCTGGAGACGTCAGAGATTCGTCTTGAGCAAATCCTCTGTCCTCCCACAGAGCTATGGCTTTCCTCCAGCAGGCTGGAAGTGGCTGGTGGGTCGCCTGCTGCTTGATATGGTAAGCTGGGGTAGCTTGTTTGAAAAATAAATCTTCCTGCAGTTTAGCGTGCCAGCTTGCTGCTTAAAATCTTTTCAAAACCCAGCCTACACAGCACATGCTGAACCCAACATGTTGCAAAATAATAATGCAAATTCACAGGAGCTGAAACAAATGACAAGTAATAAGAGCTGAAACCACCATGGGCTTAAAAGAGAATAGAGGATCTTCAAAGGCCCAGAGACAATTGAAAAAGAAGTCTTGTCCCAACATCAAAAGGAGAACAGCATGGGTGCCAGGTGAGCTATGGGCAGGGGGCAGGGGGCACCACCAAAAAATACTGTGTCCAGTTCTGGGCACCCCAATTCAAGAAGGATATTGACAAGCTGGAGCAAGTCCAGAGGAGGGCGACCAAAATGGTGAGAGGCCTGGAAGACATGCCCTATGAGGATAGACTTAGAGAGCTGGGTATGTTTAGTCTGCAGAAGAGGAGGTTAAGAGGGGACATGATAGCCATGTTTAAATATTTGAAGGGATGCCACGTAGAGGAAGGAGGGGGCTTGTTTTCTGCTGCTCCAGAGACCAGGACAAGGAGCAATGGATTCAAGCTGCAGGAAACGAGATTCCACCTGAACCTCAGGAAGAACTTCCTGACAGTCAGGGCTGTCCGGCAGTGGAATCCGCTGCCTTGGAGTGTAGTAGAGGCTCCTTCCTTGGAGGTTTTTAAGCAGAGGCTTGATGGCCATCTGTCGGGATTGATTTGAGGGTGTTCCTGCAAGGCAGGGGGTTGGACTGGATGTCCTGTGTGGTCTCTTCCAACTCTACATTTCTATGATTCTATGATTCTATGAAAAGCCCTCTCCCTGTCAAAGTCTTGTAAACTTCTGATTGAAGGGGCGCTTGGAGGAAAGTCTCTGTAGGAATATATGAAAAATGCATGAGTCAGAAATATATGAGACAAGGTATTACATCAGATACTAAGGTTTCAAGCTAGCTTTTGACAAAGAAAAAAAGTGTCTCACCCTTGCATTAAAGACATCAAATCCTATGGTTTGGTGTGACTGCACAATGACTTTTAAAACTAAAACCAGTGCTGTTCCAAGTCTTGTTTTTCTTCCTGGAGCCCAAATGGCACTTCCATTGTTGCTAGTACCAACATTATGCTAATGTTTTGCGGCTCCATTGAAACACCGGTTTCTCTGTTTGACTTTCTCCCCACTGGTGTTACCCAGTGCAGGCCTTACATGGCAGGACTTATAAGAAGAATGATACGATGTACAGTTTCTGACTAATGTCATCACACCCAAAGATGTGTTGGTAGAAATCCCACCTCGCAAAATGAACTTGATAGAATATAGTGTTTCTACTTATACCACGCATTCTTTGTGGCAGTGTGACTTTGAGCAAATGTGCCTCCACAACAAGACCAACAAGCATGAGTTGGAAACCACGCCTTATGAGGAATGGATCAGGGGGCTTGGGATATTTAGTTTGGAGAAGAGAAGACATAGAATCATAGAATCATAGAATCATAGAAATGTAGAGTTGGAAGAGACCCCAGGGGCCATCCAGTCCAACCCCCTGCCATGCAGGAACCCCCTCAAAGCACTCCCGACAGATGGCCATCCAGCCTCTGCTTAAAAACCTCCAAAGAAGGAGGAGACTCCACCACACTCCATGGAGGCAGCAGATTCCACTGCCGGACAGCTCTGACCATCAGGAAGTTCTTCCTGAGGTTCAAGTGGAATCTCCTTTCCTGCAACTTGAATCCGTTGTTCCTTGTCCTGGTCTCTGGAGCAGCAGAAAACAAGCCCTCTCCCTCCTCTACATGGCATCCCTCCAAATATTTAAACATGATATTTATTTTTAAAAATCTGAAGCAAGGCATTCCAAGTGGTGTGTCACGACACGTAAGTGCATTGCCTGAAATGTGTAGGTATGTCACCTTCCTAATGTTACTCCGATGGAGAAACCCTATCCTGGGGTCTACAATTTTGATATTAAAATATGATTTTGTGTGCCAGAGAGGTCCCCCAAAGGGGCACATAGGCAGGCACGGTCGAGAGACTGAAACCCAGGTCAGGCCAGTAAAAGCCCCCATCATGTAGCCCCAGGAAACCTCAAGATGAGCAAACCTACAATAAACAAAGGGTCCTCAGCCCTGAGACGTTGACTTGAGGGGATTAGCATGTGTGCCTCAAGTTGAGCAAATACCCCATCAGGTGGGGACAAAAAGTCACACCACAAAACACAGCTGAAGATCCTGAGACTTTGGCAACACCTAACAATCCCACCACGCAGAGGAAATTACCAACGTGGAGCTTCGTGCCCACTACAACACCCCTTGTTCTTCCTGGGAAAGGATTAGTCCTCCAAGTACTTTTTCCCCTACAAATAGTCCTGGCTTTTGAGGGTTTCTTCGGATTGCTCCCGGTCACCCCAGCTGACCGTCGCTCCGTTTGCCAAGCAATCCCCTCAGCCTTCTCCATGCTGAGCCCCACTTCTTTGCTGCCTTCTCGGACCCAGGACTACAGGACAAGGTGCAGTATTACCCCAACAACACCCCTTCAATACTTCCTCTGTCCAGTTTCCTCTCTTTTGCTTCTTAATAGCTCTTGGGTACGTGTGTGCAAGATTGCATTGCTGCGTGAGACCTTTCCTTCAATAAAATCATTAATTGGACATTTTGGTTTGGTTTTTGGCTTGGCCTGACCCCGTAAAAACTGGGTAAAAGGCCCCGCTAGGTTACTCTGCCTCTTGCATTGCTATTGCTTGTGCTCTGGTTAGTTTCCATTCCCCTTCACGTGGAGCACAATGAGGTGTCCCCCAAGGGACTGTCGAAATTAGGGAAACACTAGGCTGAGAAAGAGCCACCTCACCCAAGCCATTCTCCCTGCTGCTGCTCTCACTGGGGTTACTCTGTCACCCTGTATGTTGGGGGTCCCAGGAGGGGCACCCAAATAGCCAAATAAAAGCACAAGATGGGGAAATTAAGCTCGAGCACTCTCTTAAGCTAACGAGAGGCAGGGTAACTTTAGCTAGGATCTTTAACCCTATGTATATAGTGTCAGGTCAGAGAGCGGCTAGACAAGGTTTTAAAGTAACAAATAATATTTTATTGAAGACAAGAAACATGAAAGACAAGATATACACTAGCTAACTAGAAATAGAAATGGAGAGCTTTAGGGGATGGGTAATATGACACCTGGTCTCGTAGTCCTGGAGAGAAGATGAGGTTGCAGGGATGGAAACTCAGCGCGGTTCGCTGAGGGGAGTTCACTGGACAAACCGATAGCAAGGCGGGATGGAAGTCCAAAGTAGTCCAAGATAGTCCCAAACATGGGTACTTTTTATAGGGTGGATTTTACCTACAGGCCATGCCACGCTCGGTGAGAACAAAGGAATTTTGGAGCTGGACAAAGGAGTTGGAAAAGGTCAGGTTTTGCATGTTGAGCTTAACGCTGGATGACAATAGTATGGCCAGTACGCTGATGGCCCAACATAAAGGAATGACTCGGCTCTTGGCCGTGCGTCTTTGTAAAGATTCGTGCTGAGCGAAGCCGGTTTGCAGGAAGGTTTTTCCCTAAAGCATCAGAGAGGCTTAAGTTGCCTACCTGAATGAGATTTGGAATGTACAACCATTAACGGCCGCGGCCAATACGTGCTTGTCCAGTGGACCTCAGCAAACACATGGAGTAGGGTGGTAGAGAAAGGTCAAGCAAAGGCCAAATTATTTGATATCAAAAGGATATCTAGTGCTCTCACCAGACATATCATAACCGTGATAACAGTTCCTTGCCAAGGGTGAAGGCAATGGGCCAGGATTGAGTAGGGCGACTGCCTTTCCCGCTGCCGCCACCCTCACCAGTGTCTTTTCTGGCAAGAGTGACAGCAGCTGGTCAGGATGGGGGGGGGCTGCCTTTCCCCACCCTAGATACGCCTCTGGGTACTGCACATGTATAATCAGTTAGTTTAACCTCTGGCTTGCTAGTAAAGCTGAATTACTGTGTAGCAGAATGATGCATGTCTAAAAAGTGTGTCACTGACATGAAAACTTTGGAAAGCTCTGATCTAAAGGGATGTCAAGTAGAGGACAAGGAAATTTGTTTTCCATTGGTCCAAAGACTAGAATATGAACCAATGCCTCAACTTACAAGGAAAGAGATTCCACCTAAACATTAGGAAGAACTTTTTACTTTAAGAGCTGTTTGATAGTGGAATGGACTCTCTGAGGTTGGCTGGCCACTCCCTGAACTGCAAACCCCAGGATTCCATAGGATGTTGAAAGTGGAATGATAGCACTATAACAGTCTAGTGAGGAAATGGCCTCTGTCTTTGAAGGTTTTTAAATAAGAGATTGGATGGGCATGAGGAATGTTGTACTTGTGAATTACTGCATGGAAGAGTGAGGTTGGACAGGATGGTCCTTGTGGTCTCTTACAACTCTAAGATTCTATGATTTTTGTTGTTGTTAACTGCTATCAGCTCAGCATTGACTTATGGAGACCCTATCAATGAGAGACCTCCATGTAGCCCTATCATCAATGCGTCTGCTCAGATCTTGAATTCTGTGGGCTGTGGTTTCTTTGATTGATCCTGGAAGCCAGGTTGAGAGCAGCTGGGTAAAAATTAAGGGGGAGAAGAGCAACAGTGATATCATTGTGGGGATCCACTAAAGAACTCCACGCCAGACTGAGAACTTGAATGATGCCTTCCTGCAACAGATGACCAAACATTCAGGAAGGAGAGATACAGTAGTCATAGGAGATTTCAACTGTCCTGACATTTGTTGGAAGTCAAACTCTGCCAAGAGTATCAAGTCCAACAAATTTCTCACTTGTCTTGCAGACAATTTCATAGTCCAGAAGGTAGAAGAGGGAACAAGGGGGACAGCTGTTTTAGATCTGATCCTAACCAATAATAATGATCTGGTTAATGGGGTGGTGCTGGCAGGATCCTTCGGTGGAAGTGACCATGTTCTCCAGTGGAAGATGCTTCTATCTGGGGATGTGGTGGAGTCTCCTTTGGACGTTTTTAAAGTGAGGCTGGATGCCATCTGTTGGGAGTGTTTGGATGGTGTCTTCCTGAATGGCAGAAGGGGGTTGGGCTAGATGGCCCTTAGGGTCTTTTCCAGCTCTAGGATTCTAAGATTGTATGACTCTATCCACCTGTAAAGCAGGCTTCTTCTTTTCATACTGCCTTCACCTTGTAGCCCATCATTGTCTGTTCTAGGGAGTCCTGTCTTCTCATGATATGGCCATGTACCACAGTCTCAGTTTAGTCATCTTGGCTTTTAGGGAGACCCCAGGCTTGATTTGCTCTAGGACCCATTTACTTACCATAGCATGCTATGATTCTATGCTTCTATAATCTGCAGGTTCTGGCACACTGTTGGCTCTTGAGGGTGAGTGAGAAAAACTATCAGATGCATTTCTCAGGAAAGTTTCTGGCCTGTGCTGGATATAGCCATTTGGAATCAATATGGCACTAGGTCTCCCCATTCGCCTTAATCCCACATGGTAAACCACTGCCAGGAATTGGTGTTGGATCCTCTTGTAAGCAAGTGTTGAATGCATCTTAGGTTTTCATCCAAACTAGATGCTGAATCCATGTCAACGGGGCAGTCCACACACTAAAGGAGCTATTTAAAGGACAGAGGTCATTTCCGCCCTACACTGTCATAGCGCTATTATTCCACTTTCAACATCCTATGGAATTCTGGGGTTTGCAGTTTAGGGAAGGGCCTTGAGAATTCTCAGCAAGAGAGCTCTTTGGCCTCAAGAAACTACAAACCCCAGAATTCCACCGTATGTTGAAAGTGGAACGATAGCACTATAACAGTGTAGGGCAGGGGCCGTAAGTGTTCCCCCAGAACCAAATAGATTATTTACTGTAGGGTACTGTAGTGTTCACCCCAAAATAGGTTCCACACCTGGAATAATTCCTGAAACTTCAGACTAAAACATGGCCTGGATCCCCTGCCCCTCTGACACAGGAGCCACCAAACCCCACTACGAAGAACAGTCATACTATAAGGAGGTGAATGCTTTTGGAAGCAGATGTTAAGGCCAAGCTGAAAGAGCAGTCAGTCATCACCTCCAGCCCTATCTGATTTTTGCTAAATTCATAAGCATGGTGTTGGTTTTCTCCGATAGTGAGCTGTCCCCAGTGGAATCTGTTGAGGGTTATTACCAGCGTCTCGCTCCTCTTGCTGATTATCAACTCTGTTTATTTATACATCTGTCTGAAGCAGGAGAAGGAAATCTGTCAGTCCTGGCAGGACACGGTAATGCATTTATCGCTTTGTGATACGATGAGTTGCGCACTTCTCAACAAGGAGCAACAACAATTCAGGCCTCCTTTATTTAATTGTGATGCTATCAATGGCTTGCTGATGTCTCCAGGTGTACTGTGGAGATGCAGGCATCTTAATAAGCTTTTCTCGGGCTGCAAGAGAAAAGGCTCAAGAGACTGATCGTTTCTTTCCCTGACAATGGTGCAGGTTATCAAAAAAATATAAGCATTTCTTTTGCCTGCAGGACTGGTTATTTTTAATAGTATACGGTTGGCATTCTGCTTGGGTCTTACGTTTTTGTAAATCATAGACTCAATGAGTTGAAAGAGACCCCAGGGGCCATCCAGTCCAACCCCCTTCTGCCATCTAGGAAGGCACAGTCAAAGCACTCCTGACAGATGGCAATCCAGCCTGTCTTTAAAAACTCCAAAGGAGACTCCACCAGACTCCAAAGCAAAGTATTCCACTATCAAATGGCTCTTACTGTCAGGAAGTTCTTCCTAATGTGTGTATGAAATCTCTTTTTCTGAAGTCAATCCTTTGCTCAATGTCCTAGTCTCTAGAGCAGCAGAAAAGAAGTTTACCCCATTTTCCATATGACATCCTTTCCAATATTTGAACATGGCTATCATGTCCCCACTTAAGTTTCTCTCCTCCAGACTAAACATACCCACCCCTCTAAGCATTCCTCATAGAGCGTCATGGTTTCTAGGCGTCTACCATGTTGGTTGCCCTCTTCTGGACATGTTCCAGCTTGTCACTATCCTTCCTGAACTATGGTGTCCAGAACTGGACACAGTATCCCAGGTGGGGTCTGACCAAAGCATAATAAAGGAGCACTATCACCTCCCTTAACCTAGACACTCAACTTCTATTGAGGCAACCCAGAATCACATTGGCTTTTTTAGCTGTCACATCACACTAAAAAGCCAATGAGATCCTAGCTGCATCAATAGAAGTTACTTTTATGAATGACAACTCCCAGAATCCCCCAGTACTCAGGCTCGGCAAGGGATTTTGAGAGCTGTAGTCTTAAAAAAACAAATCTTCCGAGAAATCCTGTCTTCCAGGACACTGTATTGTTCTAAAGAACTCCAACAGAGCACCTTATCCTCCCATATCCCATTCATTTATGTTTGGTAGGAGCATCCAAGTTCAGCTTATGTATTTTATAAATAAACTAGACTATGACTAGCATGTCTGAAGTTTCCAGTGATTCTTTCCCCAAGTCCAGACAAGGTCAGCCTCCTAGAGGCATGTGGGGTGGTGAATCCATTCTGTGGTGAATCCTAGAGGCTCCCATGTCAGTGGGGGTGGTGAATCCATTCTGGCTTTTAGTCCAGACTTTAATGCATCTATTCAAGGCGTTGAAGATCCTCCCCAAAATAGGTTTCACACTTTGGGCAGCCCCTTTAAACTAGACAGCAACCTCCACTGATAATGCTGAACTCTGGGGAAACTGGAGAAGAGCAGAACAATGGCCAAAATAATGTTAGGCTCTTGTATGTGAGCATATGAGATCATCAAGAGAGGCTCCTCTGTCACTCCCACCACAATCGTAAGCATGATTGAGTTGTGGATGCGAGAGAAGGCCTTCTCGGTGTCTGTCCTTAGACTCTGAGACTCCCTTCCTGGGGAGGCCAGAATGTTCTCCTCCTTGTTATCCTTCCAGCAGCAGGCAAAGACCATTTTATTCAGACAGACCTTTAAAACAGGAAGTTTTTAAAGAACAGGCTAGGAGTGCTGCATTGTTTTAACTAAACTGCTCTTAATAGCTTTTTGTCTTGAGTTTTGAATTGCTTTAATACTGTAAATAGTTTGATTCCATTTCAATGCTCACTTTTTAACATGTTTTTAATTGCATTGTTCTTTTAAATTGTGAGCCGCTTTGAGTCCCAATGAGTGGGAGTGAGATACAAGTACAAACGATGAAGATGATGATGATGATGATGATGATGCTGATGTCCCAAAAAGTGAGTGACTCAGGGGTCCCCCTGTGATGCCAGTACCTGGATGTGAGGGTGGGGAATTTTTTTTTAAAATGATTTTATTGCAGTTCCAACATATAAAACAAACAATTATCATTGTATTCTTAATTGTCATATTACAACTGTCTTCCTTCCTCTCTGGATTACAATTTTTATCATTCCATTGAATGGTTATCAATACATCACAATAAATTGTTAGTATTATCTACTTAATTCATTAGTTACTGTTTTTCTACTCAACTTTACTTGTTCCATGATATTTCTCTGAATTTTATCTTGTAAAAACCTTTAAAATCATGAATTATGTATTATTCCCTGTCAAGACCCATCTCGCTTCCGAAATCATCTGCCATTCTTTATAGATATCGTCATCTGATTTCCCTTTTAATCTCTGTGAAACAATATCTGCATTTCTATTTTCAGTAAACGTTGCCCACCATTGTTCTGTCGTTGGTATTACATCACTTTTCCAAAGCCTTGCAAATTGAGACCATGTACAGTATTATTCTCCAATATTTCTTTACCGCAGTTCCCTCTAACATATGTGTCATATTTAACATTTCAGGAGTCTCATCAATTTGAACCTGCAATATACCACATATTATCTTATTAATTTCATTCCAATACATTTTAGCTTTAGAACATGTCCACCACATATGAAATAGTGTACCTGCAGTCTTTTGACACTTCCAACATTGACCTGTACCCGTCTTATAAATTATCTTCAATTTTTCGGGTGTCATGTACCATCTATGAAAAAGCTTATAATAGTTTTCTTTAAGGTTCTGAGCTACCGTGAACCTCTTTGTTCACTGCCAGCTTTGTTCCCATGTTGGGGAATTATTCAGCTCAGTCAGGAGGACTGTGAGAGGGGGAGTAACTTAATGACATCTTCCAGCAGCGTTTACGGAGTCTCCACAGGACAGAACCAGCCAGGAACTCCAAAAATAAACTAAAGTGTGTTTTATTAAAGACAATTCAATCAAGCATACATAAGGTCCAAGCACTCACACAAGGTTAACAGAAGGAAAAAGGGGGAAAGGTTGATAGCGAAGTTTCAGGGTGTGTTGTGATAATTACCCAATCCAGAGAGCAGCAAAGAAAGAAGCAATGTGGCTTAGACTTGTGCCTAAGGACAGTACTCGTTTGGGAATCAGAGTAACAGTGTGGCATTCAACAAGCAAGATACTGCATCTGACTGCTCAAAATTGGAGGTACTTATGCCCAATTTCTACCTGGAGGGCAAAGGTGTGAATGGCTCCTCAACCGTGCAAACAATGGAAGGTGCATAACAGACAGTGAGGTCTGGTCTGTGTTAATGATCTTAGTGTTAGGTTACAAAGAGTTAATGGCTGTTGTGATAGTTCTGTAATGGGGATAGATATGTGACAATGAAGAAAATGCATAGGTCAATGGGAAGAAGGGTTGAGATAATCAGTGGTTTGGTGGGAACTTCTTGTTGATATTGTATGATAGCAGAGTTGTTAGAGTTTAGTTTAACCCTATTCTCTCTGGAGCTACCTGGCAACTTCCTGACAATGACCTGGCTACTCTCAGAGGAAATCTCTGACCTACTTTGCAATGCACATGTTCAGCTAGTGTTTTTCCCCTGGCCTTACAGTCACATCACGGTCCATTTTATATCCATGCAAATTAACAAGTTTTGCTAATTAAATCATATTTTGCCAACTAAACCATATTGTATCTGGAGGAGGGGTGGGCTGGTGATGATGGTGATGTGCAAAGCTTACCTTGTTGAAAGGAGTTAGACAAGTTTCTCCAATGGGGAACATCCACATTCAGTGTAAGGTTGCAGAAGAGTTGCTGTGCCTGCATTCTCATTGCACACATAGATGCACATTGTGCATGAATGCATTTCTGCATTGCACATAATGCACAATGAGCATAGATGCACATGCACATGGATGCACATCCACATCCATTTGTGCATTCAGTTACACATTTGGTGTCTGGGTTAAATTGCTTAATTTTACCATTCAACATAAGCAATGCATGGTACAATCAGCGCATTCACAGATGGAGATTTATGCTACCCAGTCCTGGTATGAGACCTTGGCCAATATCTTCACAGTCATGAGGGCTAGAAACTTGATTTTTAAAAAAAAAAAATCCCTGCATGTTCTTATCCACATCCTGATGAAACTAGCACTTATTGCAAACAATAATTGGAAAAAAAAGAGACTTGAGTTTCACGGGGGTGAGACATGGCAATTTAAAAGAAAATGTCCCCTGCCTTTACATCCTGAGTGTTGCTCACAAAGGGCACCTGAGCATACTGTAGAGCTGACAAGTAAATGCATATACAAAAGAGGTGTCCTGAACTCTTGGCTTTTTGGTGGGCATACAGACTCTCAGACAGTCTGGCTATAAATGTGAGCCACATTTTCCCTTTCTGGGTTTTTGCTGAGTCCAGGGCAGTTTTGTAAGAGATGCAGATGACAAAAACTTGATGCACAAATCAAAAGACATGCACATATTAAAACCTTTCGTTTCCCCTCCAACACCCCAGCATTGGGTCCTTTTGCTTACTGAAAGGAAAGATCAGAGATCGTCCCCAAGGCCAAAGTAAGGTAGGACAAGGCTAAGAGGAAAGTATTCTAAATCAAGGAAAACTTGAGAAGCTACAGAGTTATTACGCTCTTAGAAATCTCAAAGAAAACAGATAAAGCATTATCAGAGCATTTGACTCTCCCATCAACTAACTGGCACTTTCTACTAATAACGTGAACAATCTGAAATGTAAAGGAATATGAATAGTTTTTGGTTGGTACATGCTTGATAGTTTTCCAATATGGTTTAATTACTACTGTTGCATAATTAACTAATATATTTCCAGTATCCTCCTATGATTTGCTATTTCTATATGCTATTGCCAGGTAGATTTTCTAAAACTTCAATAAATGGTAAGATGCCTTTTTGCTCTGAGGCTAGATTGCTCAGTATGAATGCTGACATCTGGATCAGCACTAAGCCTCTGTCTGTGACAAGCAGTGGTGGGGCTCGGAGTGTGTGGAGGGTGCGTGGTAGGGGGCAGGGATATGATTTGGGGGCATGGCTGTGGTGCATGGGGGCATGGCCATGGTGCATGGGAGCATGGACAGAGAATGCAGTGGCGTGGCCAGGGTACATGGGGACTTGGCTACAGACTGGAACGTCCCAGAAACGTTGCCACCTGGGGTGAATCGTCCCCCCCCGCCCCATGTCCTAACACGACTAATAACAAGCTGAGCTACTTGGGTCCAGTTTTGAGGCTGTTATATCACAGGCTGTCTTGGTCAGATCTGCATGCCAGTGTTGTAGACTCAGGTCAGTTGACTTGGACTCAAGTTGGACTTAAGTCCCTTCAGTGACTCAGATTAGACTCTACTGGAGATTAAATGATGCATTGACTTGACTCAACTTGTGACTTCTGTATTTTTAGTGACTGACTTGCTGCCCTTGGTTCAGCAACATAACACATTCATCCAGAAACGTTCCAACTTTGAACAATGCTTCCATCTCATTTTGCCTACTGGTCTCATGAGGTTCTGTCTCAAGTCCAAAGTGTAGTGTCCTTCTTGGAAAGAAACAGCAAATGTGTTAAGCAACAGGCTTGAGGTGAGATTGAGGCCTGCTTGGCAGCCTGTCCTTGCTGCATATTGGAAGACCCTTCTACACTCTTTAATAATAACAGAAGGCAAGACTCGCCCCCAGAGCGCAGGACGTGTTCCTCAGAGAAGAACAGCAAATGCGTTAGGCCTTGGCCATTTCCGCACTACAGTGTTAAACTGCTGCTATTACACTTTCAACGCCCTGTGGAATTCTGGGATTTGTAGTTTACTGAGACCAAAGAGCTCTTTGACTGAGAATTTGAAGTGCCCTTCCCTAAACTACAAACTCCAGAATTCCATAGGAGGTTGATAGTGGAATAGCAGCAGTTTAACACTGTAGTGCAGAAATGGCCCTTCTTTCTAAAGCTTTTGAAGCTTCTGTAATGGGGAGTGGGAAGGATCCTATTCCCCACTTCCGAAGAAGCCTCCAGATTTGGAATTGGAAAGTAAAAAGGATCTATTCCCCACTTGCACACTCTTTTATACCCATTGCAGATAGGTAATTGCATTACCCATTTATACCCAGTTGCAGACTCTTTTATACCCATTAATACAAAAGTCTCCAGCTTCAGGAAGGGGGAATAAGAAGGATCCTATTCCCCACTTCTCAAGCTGCAGGTGGCAAATTCACAAATGTGGAGGGCTGACTCTACTTAAATTGTTAAAACTGATTTTATGTGACTTTGTCCAGAAATTCTGGATTATAGGTTGGGGTATAAAGTTGGCTCCCAGACCTGAGACTTGACTTAAATCTTGAAGGACTTGAGACTTGATTTGAGAGTTGAAGGCTGAGACTTGAGACCTGACTTGAGACTTGAGTCCTGGTTTGGTGGGACAATCCCAATGAATCCTCTTTCATCCCACTTTTTGGCTGCTTTTAAAAATGTCCTGTCTCCTCCTCCCACTTACCCTCTTTGTCCACAGCTTCCTTCAGCTGCTGCAAAGTGAGTTTAAAGTACAAAAGTAGTTTGCGCTCAACTCAGTATGGGGGAGAGGAAAGGAAGAGGCAAAATCTTGCCCTCCTGGAAAGATGCTGTCAAAAACTGCCACAGGCTCTCCTTGCTGGTGTATTCTTCCTCATTTCTTCCACAAAATGTTTGAAGGTATGATTGGATAAAATGCAGCCTATTGCCTCTTTATTTCCAAGTGGATGTGTGATCTTCCCCCTTGTAGATACACCAAAGTGATACAAAACTGAGGCTTGTCTCTTACACAAAGCAGATAGGGAAAAGCTGACACAGAGACAGGGAAGAGATTTCAGAGATAGGAACAGATGGAATAGAGATGGAAGATTCTGGCCCTTTCTGCACCTTACCTTTTAGCAAAGAAAGCTAGTGGGGATCCCAACAGCAGCTCTGCCATGAGGGGAGTGTGACAGAAGCACTCCCGTCCACACCAACTGGTTCTTTGCAGAAGAGAGTGCAATTGTTATTTCTCTTCCTTCTGCAGTACAGCCGAGTAGTTTCCCAGGCTGCACTGGAGCAGGAAGTGCAGCCATTGTGCTTCTGCAGCTTCTGCAAGCCAGGTAAGTCTGGGATGGTAGCACGATCACATGTCATTGATGGGGAAAACTCATTATTGAATTAATCCACTATTGCACCGACTGGGGATGGGAGAAGGATGGGACCATGATGACATCATGTAAAAGTGTCATTGCAGTCCTGTCCTTCTCCCATCCCCATTGTAGTATGGAAGGGTAGTGCAGAAAGAGCTTCTGAGAGAGGAAAGGACTGACTGTGGTTTTGGGCATGCCAAACACTCTCAGCCCCTGAAACCCCACAATAGGTTCACCTTAGGGTCACCTTAAGTTGGAAATGACTTCAAGGCAGACAACAACAAGAACAACAACAAATGGTTTGAGTGCTGAACTACAACCCTAGAGACCAGAGTTCAATTCCCCACTTTTCTACAGAAACTCACTGGATGACCTTGAGTGTGTCACACACTCTCAGCCCCAGAAAACCCCATGATTGGTTCCTTAGGGACTCTGCTATAGGGTCACCATAAGTCAGAAACAACTTGAAGGTGCACAACAGCAAATGATTTAGTAGTTCAAGGGTTGGTGTGCTATTTTCTCATGTCTTAATAAATCTCCACTTGTTTGCTTCTACCACTGCTTTCTCTCTGTTCATATTAAGTTTGGTGGAGGGCCTGGTCATATTTACTACAGCAAGCCCACCAAAATAGCACAGCCACTGGTCCACAATAGGGAGTCACATTGAGGCCCAGTACTGTATCCAAGAAGGGATTAAGGGGGTAAAAGGGCAAGGTGAGTGACAGGAAATGAGGGGCTAGACTTGCAATGGCTTCAATTTTGTGGAAGCCAGCAAAAGGCAATCTCTCTCAGGAGCTAGGCTTCAATGTATGGAAGTGGGTCTATCAGGAATTGTGTCTTCCTGCATGCCAGGGAGTTGGACTGAATGGCCCTTTGTGGTCTCTTCCAGCAATACGATTTTGTGGCCATTTCTGCATGGCATCGCTGTCCTGCAATGGGGACACATTGCTGCCAGTCTGTGAGTCATGGTTTTGCATGACATCCTTGCAGTCCCACTGCCAACACATGCCTACCCATGAAGATTGTGGGATATTCCATTAACAGAAAAAAATCTGTTCATGGCCCGCAACTGTGTGATGCTCCTATTGGCGGAAGCCATGGGAGACAGGCAGAAGCACGATCTAGGCACTTCCATCCACAGTGCAACACGAGAAAGAGACTGGCTGTGCTACGGAAGGAAGGTGTCTGTCGCTTGTGCTCCCATCCACAAGGCAGCCAGCCAAATGCAGAGGGGAGTGTTTATATTGTGCTCCCACCCTGGCAGCAGCACTGACAGAACTGTGATGGGAGGACTACAGAAAAGGATAAGGTATAGGAATGGCCCATGATTCTATGAATCTTCAGTGCAATGCAGTGAGGGCTTTTCCTCCATTGTTAATGCTATTCTAGCAACCATTTATTAATGCTCATGGATAAAAAAGGAAACACGATAGCAAAAAATTGCATACAGAATAAATAACCCCCTACAGATCATTTTGGAAACTTAATAGTATCAGGAGATTTTAAAAAAAGTCTTCATTACTGCTTTGATACCCCTTTTTAAAAACTACCTACACCCAAACCCTTTCAGCTTGGCACACATCAACTACCAATTACTCTGTGTCTGCATCTATGTATCTTGTCTGTCTATTGATCATTTATGTCCTGCCTTGAAAAACTGAAACACAGGCAGCTTGAAACATTTAAAAACAATTACTGCTTGGGCAAATATGTAATTTAGAACTGAATACCACCACCCCCAGCAAAGAAACTTAATAGTACCAATGAAAAAAATAAAGCTTTTAAAATGTTTTAAAAACTGGGAAGAGAAACTGCTTTTTAGCAACACATTCATTAAAAAAAACTGAGTGGCATATCGGGACGTCCCTACCAGTGGGGTGGTGAATCTGCTCCAGGCATTAGTCCAGACTTTAAAGTCAAGATCCTACATTGTGCCTGCCTAATGTAAATTTCCATTCACAGAGATACACTGTGATAGTGCTACACTTCCCTTCTGTTGGTTGCCTACATGGTTCAACTCATGGTATGCCTGGTTACCACCCCTGTGTTGTTACCCCAAGACATGGGTGACTCAGGGGTCCACCCATGATACCAGTACCTTCATGCAAAGGTGGGGAATTATTAACTCAAATTAGGAGGCCTGGGAAAGGGGGGAAACCTAATGAGATCTTTTACACCAATGTTTAGCAGTACTTCTGTAGGGACGAACCAGTCACAGATCCAAAAATGAGCCCAATTGTGTTTTATTAGGGGAATTAATCACACATACAAGATCCAGCTAGTCACGCAATCACACAAGGCTAACTGAAAGGAAAGAGAGGAAAGTATTAGATAGCAAGATTTCAGGGTGTAGTGGATGATATTTACTGATCTAGAAGAGCAGCAAAGAAGCAGCAATGTGGCTTAGACTTGCGTCTAAGGACAGTACACAATTGGGAATTGGTACAGCAGAGTGGCAACCAGCAATTGGTGTACTGCAAGTTGACTGGGCAAAGCTAGGGGTTTATATACCTGATTTTTGGCTGGAGGGCAAAGGTGTGAATGGCTCTCTGGCCAAGTGAACAATGGAGTTGGCAGAATGGACAATGAGGTACGTAACAGGCTGATGGTCTTAGCATTAGGTGACAAGGGGCTAATGGTTGCCCTGATAGCTTGGTGCTTGTTGGACAGGTTTTAGGACAAAGGAGAGGTTTGTGTGGTCAGAGGAAGAAAAGTTAAGACAATCAACAGTTTGGTGGGAATCTCCCAGTTGCTATTGTCCAAAAGGTAGAGTCATTAAGGCTAGCTGCAAGCCTGTTATCTCTGGCATTTCCTGGTGATTTTCTGACCATGGCCCTTTTCGCACCTTACCTGGTGTCGCAGGAGTTGCACGGGGATTGCGCAGAAAGCCTCCTCTGGGAGGAAATCACGTCCCCAGCGCTTCCCTCCACACCAGCTCTGTGCTGGACAGAAAGAAGTGCAATAGCTCTGCCCCTTCGTTCCGCAGTGGAGGTGGGTACTTTCCTAGGCTGCACTGGGGGAGGAAGTGCGGCCATTGCACTTCCTGAGGTTCCGTACGCCAGGTAAGTGCAAGAAGGACGTGGGTGGAATGTGCAATCATGCATCCTTTTCTGGAAAAACCTGAAAATGATATAATGTGCTATTGCCACAGGATCGCTACGGGAGCAACATGCGATCGTGAGAACGTCGTACAGAACCGTCCTCGTGATTCTGTGTCGCTCCTGTGGCCATTTCGCATTCAAAGTCACTTGTGAAAAGGCCCTATGACCCAGCTATGCCTAGAGGTGTTTTTTGACTTAATTTGCAGCATATGTGTTCACCCACTCTTTTCCTCTTGTCCAGCTTGTCTGTACAGCCATAGCAGGACACATTTTATATCAATGCCAATTAATATATTTGCCAGTCAAACCGTATTTCCCAATTAAACCATATCAAAGTGTAGAGGTGTACGGCCTGGGAAAAGTATCCCACGGAGAATAATTAAAAGTAGCTCTTTTTTCTAATCTTGTAGCACTTTCTGCTGCCCTTTTGAGAAGGACTGCAGAAGAAAATGAAGGCACTTGGGGGAGGTGGATGGGGCATGGGGTGCTTATGGAGATGGGGTGGGAGTTGTTGTTGGGTGCCCTCAAGTTGATTCCAACTTATGGCGGCCTTAAGGAGCCCTGGTGGCGCAGTGGTTAAATGCCAGTTCTGCAAGCCACAAGGTTGTGAGTTCAATCCTGCTGGGCTCCAGGTTGACTCAGCCTTCCATCCTTCCACAGGTCGGTAAAATGAGTACCCAGCTTGTTGGGGCATGTATAGAAATACATGCTATTTGTAAGTTGTCCACCGCGGGATACAAATAAATAATAATAATAATAAAAATAAAAAAATAATGAAGCAAACTTGTCATAGGGTTTTCTTGGCAAGATATGTTCATAAATAAGTTGCCTTTGTCTTCCTCTGGGACTGAGAGAGTGTGACTTGCCCAAGATCACCCAGTGGGCTTCTACAGCTGAGTGTGGATTTGAACCCTGGGCTCCCAGAGTCACAACCCAACACTCCAAACACTATAGCACAAGGCTCACAATTTTTGTGAAAACCAAATACAGCTAAAACATTTAAAAGCACTTCAGCAGTCAACCATATTCAAGGTGTTAATTTATACTAGACTAAAAGGTAGGAATAAAAATATAATAATGGTCAAAAATGAGCAGTTTAGGGAGGAGTCTTTAGGATTCTCAACCAGAGAGCTCTTTGGCCTCAGGAAACTACAAATCCCAGAATTCCACAGGATGTTGAAAGTGGAATAATAGCACTATAACAGGCTAGTGCGGAAATGGCCCAAGTTAAGATCTGTTCTCATGTTTCATGTGCTCCTTTAGTACCATTTTTCTGGCAATGTTCACTGCCTTGCCCTTTGCTTAGACATCATTTACTGGTCCAACACAACGCATGCCTACCTGGGACTGAGCCATATTGAACACAGTGGGACTATTCGGTAAGATTGTTTTCTGCCTGCTGGGTGTTGTGTTAATTTGCTCTGTCATAGTCTAATTGGAGCTGATTGAAAAGCAAAGAAGATCTCTGCCACTGCATGCACGCGCATGCACGCGTGCGCACACACACACACACACAAAGAGAGAGAAAGAGAGAGATTAAAAATAAACCACAAAACATGTGATCTTTTTGCAGCATTTGCTGTTCAAACAGAACCTGAACTGCTGAAGCCTGTGAAATGTCTGGGCTGTCCATCTTGCTGGTGGATTTAATTGGTGTTAGCACCAGTGTGGCGTAGTGGTTTGAGCACTGGACTAATGCTCTGGAAACTGATTTTCAGATCCCTGCTCAGCCATGAAACCCACTGACTGATCTTGGGCCCTTTTCGCATCACATTTTCCAAGCAAAAGGGCCCCTCGAGCATTGCACAAATGTGAGGAGCAGTCCACACGATGCACTCACATTCCGCGACGCTCCAGGGCCTGGCAGGCACCGCTCATGTACTTTTTCATTTTTGGCTTTAAGCTGAAAATGCTGCACGGTCGCGCATTGCTCCAGGACCCCGCGCACACTTGCCATGGGCGCGGAGCCTCGGGAGCTGGGCCAGTTGCGCTTCCTGTCTCAGTGCAGCCTGGGAAAGTCCCAGGCTGCACTATGAAAGGAAAAGGCAGAGCTCTTGTGCGAGCAGGCAGCTCGTGCAGAGCCAAAGGACCCTGGATGCAAAAGCCTCTCTCCGGAGGCTGCTTGCGCGAGCACCGCACCCCAGCACCAGGAAAAGGTGAGTTGCGGAAAGGGCCTTGGACAAGCCACACTCCCTCAGGTTCAGAGGAAGGCAAAGGCAAAAAACCCCTCTGAACAAATCCTGCCAAGAAAACCCCTATCATGTCCCCTCTTAACCTTTTCTTCTCCAGGCTAAACATCTCCAGCTCCCTAAGCCGCTCTTCATAGGACTTCATGGTTTCCAGGCCTTCTGCCATTTTGATCACCCTCCTGTAGGCACCTTCCAGCTTGTCAATATCTCTCCTGAACTGTGGAGCCCAGAACTGGACACCTTATTCCAGGTAGGATCTGACCAAAGCACCATTACATCTCTTGACCTAGACAATATATTCCTATTGATGCAGCCCAGATGCATTGCTTTAGTTGTGTGTTCCTCCCTGGCTAGACTAGATGACCCTTATGGTCCTATCCAACTCTGGAGGTTTAAATAACCCTGAAGGCACCAGATCCTGTCTGATCTTGGAAACTAAGCAGGATCATTTCTGGTTAGTACCTGGATGGGAGACCAACAATAAATACCAGGTGCTGAAAACTATATTTCAGAGGAAGGAAGGAACTCAGGTTGACAGATGACTTGAAGACAGATAAATCTGTGTCTCTGCATTCCTATAACTAACACATTCTGTGTCTGGAGAAACAGCTGTGTAGAAGACTTATGCCATTTCCGCACTATACTGTGATAGTGCTATTATTCCACTTTCCACATGCTATGCAATGCTGGGGTTTGCAATTTAGGGAGGGGCCTTTCAAATTCTCAGCCAGAGAGCTCCTTGGCCTCAGGAAACTACAAACCCCAGAATTCCATGGGAGGTTGAAAGTGGAATAATAGCATTATCACAGCGTAGTGCAGAAATGCTCTTAGTGTGCCATCTGTTTACGGTATCTCATTCTGCTCCATGATTTGTTCAGGGCTAAAGTTACAGGAACTCCATTCCAACCTGATAACCCTAATTTCCCCATAGCTCCACCCCAGTGGTTCATACACACAAAGAAGAAGCAATAGCTTTGGGGCTTGTTGTGATGGGGACACAACTCCTTTTCCCCAGGTGTGTAAGAGAAGTTGGACAGCTTTCAGGTGCAGCCTCGTGGCCAATCTGTATCCAGGGGGCAGAATTATGCCCAGGAGTATCAGCAAAAGTAGCAACCATCACTTGCCCCCCAGACCTTAGGCATAGCTAGCCTGCTGGGGATTTTTGCTCTGCTTGTGGTTCTATTGCAGGGTTGGGGAAAATGTGTTCTTCGGGCTAAAAGCAACCCCTAAGGACCTTTCTGCACTACACAGTTATAGTGCTATTATTCCACTTTCAATATCCTGTGGAATTCTGCAGTTTGTAGTTAACTGAGACCAAATAGCTGTCTGGCTGAGAATTCTAAATGGCCCTCCATAAACTGCAAAACCCAGGATTCCATAGGATGTTGAAAGTGGAGTAATAGCACTATAACAATGTAGTGCAGAAAGGCCCTGTTTTTATACCCACATTGGAGCAAAAATGCCCCAAAATATCCTCAAGGAGATGTGAGGGTAATTCCATCATGCTTATGTCCCCCAGGCAGTCTTAGACATTTTTTTTTCCCAACAGGAAGTGACTTGGAAGTTCCAGATGTAACTCATTTTATATCTAGTGATTTTAGCAGTGCTTAACTGCCTGCCCCAGAAATTGCAAGGGAGGGGGAGTGAGGTGACATTTTGTGATCAGTCATTTGCATCCTTCCTTGCAAAAAGGGGTGTAAATCATGACCTACTTTGTCCTCCAGCAGGGAACAAGAAAGTGCAAGATTTATTTTAACTCCCCACAAGATGGTTAGAATTATTTATTTTTTTCCACCGCAAGAGAATTTGCATCTTTTTGAGACCAGTTTTTGTGCATTTCTTTAAAAAGGCATGATCGTTTCTGCCTTTTGGCTTCAGTTATGGTTGCACTGGAAGCATTGCTTGCCTATTGGTGAGCAATCAGCCTGCCTGTTATTTGCTTGCTTTGTGTCTGTTTAGCTGGCTTCCTGTTGGTAATATGCTCTAATATAACAGTAGTGTGTCTCTCTCTTTGATTTAAGCAGAAGGAGGAGTTCACCCCTCCCTTTCATAAGGACCTCCACCCCTCAAAATGCACCCATCGGTTGCACATACATCCCAACATGTTTCCGCACGAGGCTGTTATAGCGCTATGATTCCACTTTCAACATCCTATGGAATCCTGGGGTTTGCAGTTTCGGGAGGGGCTGCCAGCCCCTGCCAAAACTGCAAACCCCAGGATTCCATAGGATGTTGAAAGTGGAATCATCACACTATAACAGCCTTGGCGGAAATGGTTCAAGTAGTGGCCAATAGAAAGTGGGAGGCCATGGAGAAGCATTTGGCTACATCACCATTCTTTACCACACATTGCCAACATCATCCACCAGGACCTCTGGAGGATGCTGGGACATCCCAGAGGGTACCTTTGTCATTGTGAGTCTTGCTATAGGGTAGGGATAGAATGAATGTTCATTAAAAAATGACAAAATGGAGGGAAAACAAAACCGTGGACTAATGAGAATTTTCACAGTTCATGACTTATCCTACAGAAAATTCACACGTGGTTGCTTGAGCAGAAACTTGTATTTTCTATGCAGAAAAGAATATTTCAATGCAGAAATGTAATGTCCTGCACAGAAAATGCAGTCTGCTATATTAATTATGGCCATTTTTGCAGGAGACTGTTATAGCGCTATGATTCCGGCCGGACCCTCCCTAAACTGTAAACCCCAGGATTCCATTGGATGTTGAAAGTGGAATCATAGTGCTATAACAGTCTTGTACGGAAATGTCCTGTTTCCTGCACAGAAAATGCTGCAATTAAGGATTTATTCAGTGTAAAATTTGCTTGAGAGCCACTGTGGTGTAGTAACTTGAGTGTCAGACTACAACCTTGGAGACAAGGGTTGAATTCCCTGCTGAGCCTTGAAAACTCACTGGGTGATCTTGGGTGCAATCACACACTCTCAGCCCCAGAAAATCCCATGACCGATTCACCTTAGGGTCTTCATAACTTGGAGATTACTGGAAGCCCCACAAAGACAACAACAACAAAATTTTCTTGTTTGAATAGAAAACAACCTTTACAACATAGGAATATTATTTTACGCACAGAAAACGTTGTGTTCCGTGGAAGATAGCTGCATGCGAATTTTGTACGGAATAAATCCCAAATTGCCAATAGGCTTTGAAAATGATGTGGGTGTCAACGATTTTCTTGCGGCAAAAGAAAATTATTAAAATGATTTCTTCCTGTCTTCTAGAAGAAATTTGTTGAAGAATTACATCCCTGCTATAGGTATGTAACTGGATGTCCCTCTGCTCTCTGCTGGCCATTCAATGACCATGTTAATGAGTTCCATAAAAGCAACAGGTGAAACCTATGATAAAGGAAATGGAGCAGAATCCTTGCTTATGCAGAATTTTACACTTTTCTTCTCCATGCAGGATTCCAGCCAGAGCGTGTCCCTAATTTTTCCAGAAATTGTGCAAAGCACACAAACAAAATAAGTGCTTATTCCTTCTCTTATTTGTACTTTGTAATTGACAAACCCTGGTGCTCATAGCATGTTGCTATGGCAGTTGAAATGGAATCATAATGCTATAATTTTGGGTAACACGAAAGGGCCTCAAGAATGCAGAATGATCTTTCACTGACCTAACTTGACTTCTGCATTTGGAAAGCTCACATCTAGAGAATCTGTGCCAGAGATCCCAGCAACTTCTGTCACCATGAAACCCTGTTCAGAAGGAACATTCAAGCAGCAGGAATCCCTCCTCCCCCACCCTATGGAGAATTGTCACAGTCTGCTGGGAACCTCCCAGTTTGTCAATTGCGTGTTTAAGTAGGCAAGTAAACCATTTGAGCTGGATTTGCTGTCACTCCCTTCCTCCTCCATCCCTCCTCCCCCTCCTTCTCAATGGCTTTGGTCCATCAACTTCATTAAGTTAATCCAAGCCTCTTGCAGACAGTGTCTGCCAATGAGAAAGAATGCATATGGCTGTTTAACCCCAGCGTCTCCAAGGTGAACAGCTTTCCAGCTTGCAATGGTAAACAAACCAAGGTGGTGATTTATCTTAGCATCCAGATCATCCCTGTGGAGGGTCTGTGGAGGAAAACAATAGTGGAGGCCTTACGTGTAAGCATAGCTTCACATTCAGTTTCACGTCCTCTCACCACCAAAAAGCTGTTAGCCCCACGAGGGCCCCCTTCTACTGTTGCATACAAGCAGGAAGAGGAGGGAGGCAGTTCAGACCATGTAGAAGCATCTGGTCTCAGCTCAGATGTGGGGGGAGAGACAAGAGTGCACACCCAGATGGAAAGCATCCAACTTTTCCTTCCCCAAGGAGCTGAGGGCAGCCAGATCTTGATGGACTGAACTGCCTTCCCACATTCTCCTCTTCCCTCTGGTAAGAAGGTACAGCTATAGCCACCCCCTGGGCCTGGTAGCTGCTGGCTTTGAAGGCAGAACTGCAAGAGCTAAAGATTAGTTCTCTGTGGCTGGTCCAAAATGAGACTTGCATGCACATAAGCTGCTCTTAAGCATGCACAAGTCACTAAAAGGATGTCAGCCAATAAGTGTGTCATGTCCTGCTTCCAGAGCATGGACTCTGACTCAGAGTCTGAAGTATAGGGCACACCAGGGCCTGCTACGCAGAGAGAGATTACAGTGCCAGAAACAGAACAGAGGGTAGTGCCAGCTCCAACAGACAGTCCTGCCTCTTCAGATACAGAAGAACACTTACTTAGGTCCTTTCTGCACCTTACTTTTTTCTGGCGCTGGGGTGCGGGGATCGCACAAGCAGCCTCCAGTAAGAGGCTCTTGCGTCCCTGCTGCTTCAGCTCCTCACGAGCTGCCTGCTCGCACAAGAACCCTGCCTATTCCTTCCACAGTGCAACCTGGGAGTTTGCCTGGCTGCACTGGGGCAGGAAGCGCGACCGTTGCTACGCACGCCAAGGAAGCGTGCACGAAGCCTGGGAGCAATGCGGAATCACGCACCATTTTCGGCTTCCAGCCAAAAATGAAAAGGTGTGCAATCGGTGCCGGCCGGCCCCTGGAGCATCACACAACTGTGAGTACGTCGTGCAGATCGGTCCTCACAATCACACGATGATCCAGGCGCCAATTCACATGGCAAACGTCAGGTGGAAAGGGCCCTAGACCCAGCTTCCAACAGCACAGGCAGCAAAGAGAGACCCAGTGCCACTCTCTCAGAATGTATAACCAGCAATAATCAATCAAGGCACAGATGCGCTAGGCTTTGGGTCTCTTTAGCTGGCATCCTTCTCCTTCAGGAGTTGTCAGAGTTTATCTGACCTACTACCTTGTTGGATGCCTACACAAATGCTCAGATTGATCCTGGACACTCCCTTGCCATGAAACCCTGCTGGACTTCGTTTATATTGGACTTTATTTATGATTCCTTGCTTACTGCCTGGATGTAAGTAACAAGCTGGGAGATAACCAGTTTGTTTTGTTTGATTTGTCAGCTGTGCCAGGACTAAGACAGGACAAAGTGTTGCAGAAAAAAATGGAAAACTGCCATATGCTGTGTGGGTGCACCAATAAAGAAATAAACTGTTAAGAGCTTAGGCCAAATCTTCCCAGAGTTTGGCCCTGGCTCATAGTAAGCCACTCAGGCCATTTCCGCACTAGCCTGTTATAGTGCTATTATTCCACTTTCAATATCCTATGGAATCCTGGGCTTTGCAGTTTAGGTAAGGGCCTCAAATTGTTTAAATATTTGAAGGGATGCCATGTAGAGGAAGGAGAGGGCTTGTTTTCTGCTGCTCCAGAGACCAGGACAAGGAGCAATGGATTCAAGCTGCAGGAAAGGAGACTCCACCTGAACCTCAGGAGGAACTTCCTGACGGTCAGCGCTGTCCGGCAGTGGAATCTGCTGCCTCGGAGTGTAGTGGAGTCTCCTCCTTCTTTGGAGGTTTTTAAGCCGAGGCTGGATGTCCATCTGTTGGGAGTGCTTTGAGGGTGTTCCTGCATGGCAGGGGGTTGGACTGGATGGCCCCTGAGGTCTCTTCCAACTCTACATTTCTATGATTCTATGATTCTCGTGTGGAAATGGCCTAAGATGAGCCATTCTTATGAGATCATTATGAGGTCATAATAATAAAGTGCCCAAATCATTCACTAGACAACTTGGTCTGGCATCCTCTTAGTTTTTTTTGCACACCTAAATTCTCTTAGGCACAGGATGGTACTTTTTCATCCATTGCCAGGCAACTTGTTCCATTGCCAAACTGCTCTTACTGTCAAAAGTTCCTTCTAATGTTTAGTCAAAATTTCCCCTCCTGTAACTTGAAACCATTAGCACTGGTCCTACCCTCCAAGGCAGCAGAGAACAGGCCTCCATCGTCCTTTTTGTGGCAGCCCTTGAAATATTTAAAAAAGTGCAAATATGACAATTTTGATAAGAGATGGTTCTACAGATAACTTTTAAAAAACTTGGGAGCCGCTGATTAATTTTTTCATAAATAATTATTCTGCAACAACAGTAGTTGGTTTTTCAGATTGAAAGTTAATTATTCTTGATATATTAGTTATATAAAGAGAAAATAGATTTATGATAGAATCAGATAAGAAAGAAACAGATGGTAAAGAATCTTTATATATATATAGAACTAAAGGTATAACCAATGGCACTCAAGAAGAAGGTCTACAATATTTTTAATTTTTTTATGCTTTTGTATATAATTAGGATCACTGACTTTGATTCTCTTCTCTTTTTCTACTTTTTTTTCTTTTCTCCAAATATGTAAGTTTTATTATTGTGATAAGTAATATAAAAATAGTTTTTTAAAAAGTGAAAATATGTTTTCTTTTTTAATTTTTTAAAGTTTTTGTTTCTTGTAACACTGAAATACATACCAAAAAGCAAAATATTCCAACCATTAAAACTAAACAATCAGTGCTCCGCTCACAACCAACAAATTTATTTTCCCAATAAATACAGTACTATTTTAACCCTTCCATCCCTACTTCTCCTGAGAACAAAGTCAACATTCATTTACAATCCCTTTCCTTCAATGTGTTTCATTTGCAATTTTGTACCCCTTTCTTTCTTTAATTGTTTCTATTCATTTGTTCCATTTCCTCAGTCACCTTCATTCAACTGACCCATATACCCCATTCTCTTTCTAATATAAAATCAAACATTATACATCCCAAAAATTGCCATCTATCCTCCTTCCACTTTCCTTTGTCTTTCCAACCATATGCAATACCTGCCTGAGCTGCCCTTAACATTTGCTTCAGCATGTATTTCTCATTTCTATCCAAACCAAGCTCCTTTGCATTTAGAATCATGCATTGTTCTTTATTTAATTCCAAATTTCCCCCTATTATTCCATTTATTCTATTAATTATTTCCTGCCAAAATCTCAAGTGCAAATATGTTACTCCTCAGTCTTTTCTTCACCAAGCTCAACACACCCAGTTCCTTCAACATTTCTTCATATGGTTTGTTCTCCATACCTCTTACCATCTTCATCCCCCTTCTCTGAGCTCACTCCTACTTCTCTATGTCCTTCTTAAAATGAAACATCCACAAGTGAAGGTGGTGCTTTGTCAGGGTTGGCAGGATTTGGCTCCTCTGAGCATGAGCAGAGTGCTATCTGTGAAGCAAGGCTTCGCCGCGGCAGAGAGTCCCAGTGAAGCAGAAAAAATTCCAGAAGCACATTACGTAAGACTTAGAGGATTGATTTATTGCCACACTCTAAGATAAGGCTTAGCAAAAACATGCTAGCTTTCCAGCAATTATGCAAAGGCCCTTTCCGCACCGGGCTATGAAAACGGTGCAGAGCGACCTCCGACGGAGGTCTTCTGCACCGTGGAGTGGACTGGGGCGGACTGCTTTTTGTAGTTCCACACCTCAGTCCGATTCGGAGCGACTGGATTTAGTTGCGCAGCGTGCTGTTTAAAAACCTCTTTTAAGAGGTTTTTAAAAAGCATGGAGCGCGCGAGTCTGTGTCGCTCCATCGCTGCGCTCCGGTGCAGATTTGCAGGCACGCACTAGTGCTTGCCTGCAGATCTGCTAGGAGCGGGCTTTAGGCTGGCAAGTTTCTCCGGTTGGTGGAGAGCCTCCACCCACTGGAAGCTGCCATTTTGAATACCAGAACAGTGCAGAGCGACGAGCTCACACTGCTCCTCATCCCGACGGACTTGCCCGGATGATGAAGAAATCTGGTGAGTCCCGTTTTTGCACGGTTCCTTTCCCACGTGCGGAAAGGGCCAAAGAGGAAAAACAGAAGATAACGGAGAAAAAGCGGGCAGCGTCTCCCCTTACAAACAGTATACTGCCAATGGCGTGGAAGGTCCAGCTAGGGAGTCTAACTGGCAGCTGGTCAAGGCAAACACTAGCCTTTTTATGCTACCTTGTCACCCTGGAACAAGTGGGGTGACCCAATCAGTGCTCTGGCGTGTGGCCTTCCCTAGTACACAAGACATAGCCATAACAATCCTGTTGGCCTTGCACCTGGCTGTCTGGCCACACCGCCTCTTCTCTCTGCCGTCCACTCATAGGAAAACCTTGCCTGCATGGCAACAACCTTGATGAGATCTGACCAGAGCAGAATACAGAGAGTATCACTTCTCTTGACTTGAAAACTATGCTTTTATTAATGCTAGCTAAGATAGTATTTGCCAGTGATGTCGACTCAAGTAGATAGACTCAGGCTAAAGTCGGACTTCAGTTGCTTCAGTGACTCGACTTGAACCGAACTCAGCCATAAATGATGCACTGACTTGACTCAGCTCGAGACTCGTATATTTTTAATGACTGACTTGCTGCCCTTGGTTCAGTAACATAACACATTCATCCAGAAACCTTACGACTTTGAAAAATGCTTCCATCCCTTTTTGCCGACTGGTCACATGGCATTCTCTCTCAAGCCCAAAGTGTGGGTGCATTTCTCAGAGGGGAACAGCAAACGGGTTGGGCAATGGTCTTGAGGGGGCTTGAGGTCTTCTCAGCAGCCTGTCTCTGCTGCATACTGGAGGAGCCTTCTAAAATGTTTCCTAAGAGCAAAAGACAAGACTCAGCCCCAGAGTGCAGGGTGCGTTTCTCAGACGGGGGAACAGCAAATGTTTTAGGCTTGAGCAAGAAGGATCCTTCCTTCTAAAGCTTTTGAATCTTCAGTAATGGGGAGTAAGACAGGATCCTATTCCAGATTTCCAAAGCTGCAGATGGCAAAATTGCAAATGTGGAGAGCCGACTCTGCTTAAATTGTTAAAACTGAATTTATTTCACACTATCCAATAATTCTTGGATTTTGGTTGGGGTATAAAGTTGGCTTCTAGACTTGAGACTTGACTTGAAAGTATCTTCAAGAACTTGAGAACTGACTTGAGACTTGGAGTAAAAGACTTAAATATATCACTGGCATTTGCTTTTTTTGTTTCAGCATCACATATGAAATATACGAAAGGAGAGCTTTAAATACGAAACTTTTGTTCCTGTTTACTATTTCCTTCCCTTCCCCTTTTGTTTCCCTTGTACTAAACTTTAACTTATATGTCACACTATTCTTAATTTCATAGAATCATCGAGTTGGAAAAGAGACCCCAGGGGCCATCGAGTCCAACCCTCTGCTATGCAGGAACACCCTCAAAGCACTCCCAACAGATGGCCATCCAGCCTCTGCTTAAAAACCTCCAAGGAAGGAGACTCCACCACACTCCATGGAGGCAGCAGCAGATTCCACTGCCGGACAGCCCTGATCGTCAGGAAGTTCTTCCTGAGGTTCAGGTGGAATCTCCTTTCCTGCAGCTTGAATCCATTGCTCCTTGTCCTGGCCTCTGGAGCAGCAGAAAACAAGCCCTCTCCCTCCTCTACATGACATCCCTTCAAATATTTAAGCATGGCTATCATGTCCCCTCTTAACCTTCTCTCCTGCAGACTAAACATACCCAGCTCCCTAAGACGTTCTTCATAGGGCTTCATGGCTTCCAGACCCTTCACCATTTTGGTTGCCCTCCTCTGGACACGTTCCAGCTTGTCGATATCCTTCTTGAATTAAGGTGCCCAGAACTGGAGGCAGTATTTCAAATGAGGTCTAACCAATGCAGAATAGAGTGGTACCAGTACCTCCCTCGATCTAGACACCAGACTCCTATTGATGCAACCAAGAATCACGTTGGCTTTCTATGTACAGTTGTGAAAGCTAAACAGCAAAGAAAGCTGACTGGAAGAGGCTCATTTGGTGGGAATAAGGGAAACAGGGTCTTCTCACTGGCCTCTCCCAGACTTTGGCCCTCCCTCCCTAGAGAGACCAGGACGGCCCCATCCTTGCTCTCCTCCCATCAGCAGATGAAGACTTTTTCGTCCCATCAGGCTTTAACAAACTGACCAGGGTTGGACTCGTAATGCTGGGCAGTACTACTTTTACAGTTTGTATGTAGTCTTTCAATGAATTTTAATATTTCTAAAGGTCTCTGTTTTAACTTTATAAATGGTTTAATTGTTTTTTAAATTTTATATTTGTACTTTTATTAATGCTCTTGTATAGTTTTTAATCTGTATTGTTTTAAATATGCTGTTTAGCTCCCTCAAGTCCCGTTATTGGGAGAAAGGCAGGATATAAATGAATAAAATTGTTATTATTGTTACCATCATCATCATCATCATCATCAGAGATCTGTGTGGGAAGCTCTTCTCTCAGTCGGGTCATTTGGTATGGAGACATAAGAGGTGTTCTTGGTGGCTGCTCCTAAACTAGGGAATTCCTTCCCAAGGCCATTTCCGCAGTAGACGGTGATAGCGCTATGATTCCACTTTCAACCTCCTATGGAATCCTGGGGTTCGCAGTTTCAGGAGGGGCCAGTCGGCCCCTCCCGAAACTGAAAACCCCACGATTCCATAGGAGGTTGAAAGTGGAATCATAGCGCTATCACCGTCTACTGCGGAAATGGCCCAAGACACATTAAACTAGTTTTCCTCGTGACTGGCTGTGAAGGATGAGAAATATGATGGGCTACTATTTTATTTGTTTTCAGGCTGCTCTATGTTCAATTTTGTTTTTACATAATAACTTTTAAGAAGGTGTTTTATGGACAACTTTGGAGTCCACCTTTTATGATGGCATTTTATGGACAGCTTTCTGTTTGTGTTATTGTATTGTTGGTGCACTTTAAAAGTCATTCTGTAAAGCTTGGGTCCCAATTCTAGGGAAAATGCAGGACAGAAGGAAGAGGAGGAGGAGGAGGATGGCAACAAGAGTTTGCCAGATAAACAGAGATCTCAGGATGAGGCCCGAGCAAAGGTGCAAGTACCTAATGGGTTACGTCCAGAATTAATCCCACTTAGGGTGCACCCATTGAGATCAATCAGCTGAAAGTCATTCACGGCTTCCATAAGCGCCCTTGATTCCAATTTCTCCAGCCTCTGTGTATGACAAAAATCTGCATCCCACCCATTGTGTTTTAACAAATAAATTAATCCAGAGACTAGTTGCAGAGATAAAAGAAATGGGGGAAAAAAGCAATCTGAGAAATTCAATCCACGATTAATGATATTCTGTGTTGTTATGGAGACGGTATATTGACAGCAGCTTTGGATCTGCAGCAACATTCTATTGATTTGAAGGAAGAAATGGCTATGGAAAATGTATTAAATAGCTGTTTCTGTGCAGATTTAAAGATAAATAAGAGGCTTCTTTCTGTGGTTTTAATAAGGAAGAGCGGGGAGAGAGACTGTATCATTCATCCGGGCACAGCCCAGTGAAACCTCATAGTTTAACTTCCAGGACTTTGCACTACTAAGAAGTTCGTTGGGATATGTTAAGAGGTAAACAAATTATGTCAGTGATCCTATACTGTGCTGGCTTGGTTTAAACCTACACTCACACTGACAACTGCTGTCTGAATACTAAATACTGTGTGACATTTTTGCTGAATGCTGACATCGTGGGACCAACTGCACATCTGAATTGAATCCAGATATTCTGCATTGGACATAAAGATCCAACTGCTTCCACAGAGGAACTTATGAGTGCACAGACATCATCAGGATTTGGGTCACGGTCTGGCAAATTCTGGTCAACACAAATTGGACTCAAGCAATGCCAGCTAGCAGTTTCCATGCCACTGGTGAACCCATTTTTGGTTTTAGAGCTTACCAAGGTGCTGAACATATTGGAGATAGTCATGAGTATCTTGGATAGATCTCTTAAAATCCAGACCAGATTCCTCTGTTACCCCAAAACATAGGTGCCACAAGGGCCACCCTGCAATGCCACCAAATACCTTCTTGCAAAAGTGTGGAATGAAGTAGCTCAAAGAGAAGTCTTGCGAGAGGGGGTAACTTAACAAGACCCTTCTACCAATGTTTACAGGCTCATGCAGGAAAGAACCAGCAAAGATTCAAAAGTAAGCTAAAAATATGTTTTATTGAGGGGAATTCACTCATGCATCCACACAAGATACACACAGTCAAGCATTCACACAAGAGCTAACTGAAGGATAAAGGGAGGAAAAATTATGGATATAGAGAGGCTGAGGTTTTTGGGTTATAACTACCAGTCCAGAAGAGTAATGAAGAGCTGAAATGTGGCTTGGCTTAGGTAGGACCTAAGGATAGTTCTCATCCAGGAGCCAGACGGACAGAGTGATGGGTAGACCGAGAAACTATGCTGGGCAGCCTGGGATCAGTGGTATTTGTACCCAAAAAAAAAAGTCTATGGCAGTGGAAGATATGTGCAGTTCCAGGTGTGCAACAATGGGAGTTGCAGCATATATAATAGATCATCAACCTGTTACTGCAGTTTCTAGCCCGGGCTTGTGGGATATTAGATATCATTTTGATATCAATAATTTGGCCTTCTATACTCCTTTTTCCTCCATGTGCTTGCGAGGCCCCCGGAGAAGCACGCTCACAGACATGGCTGCTAATCGCTGAAATATCCCAAACAAATACAGGCAGGCCAGAAATAGCCAGACCGCCGCTTCAGGAGACCTCAAAGGCAAGTACCACATTATGTATGCATGCTACTTACAAAGGACTCCCTGCCCTGAGCAGGCAGCTTGACGAGCCAAACACTCAACTGTCAAGCACTCTGCATTTGCATACTGGCTACTCTATTGACAATTCGGTCTTAACTCAATCATGTAAAATACTGACCTTTCAGAGGCTTTGTCTCCAGCCCGAAACCCATTGTTTTCCCCAAGTACGGACTAGCCTGTGGCCACATTTTCCCCTATAAGAATCCCTGACTTTGAGCGCTTCCTCGGATCGCTCCTGGCTTCCATCCCGCCTTGCTGTTGCTTTGTTTGGCGAGCCTTCCCCTCAGCTCCACATGCTGAGAAAATCCATTTCCACGAACTTCTTCTTCAGACTACCCAGGCTTCAGGACGGGTGTAGTATTTCCCATAACAAACCTCCTCTCAAAATCCTTCTATCCAACTCCAACCTTTATTTCTATAATTTTCTGTGTGAGTGTGTTGCACATACTTGTTTGGCTATATTTTAATAAAAACAACAATTATTATTCTACTACTATTTGCTCCTTGACTCAGCCTGACCCCGTAGATATTGGGTAAAAGATCTTGCTCCATTGCCCTGCCTCTCATGTTGCTAGCTTGCACTCTTTTGACTAATTCCCACCTTTGTAATTTGGAGCGCACTTAGGAGTCCCTCACAGGACCCCCAGAAATCAGGGTAACAAACCCACTAATGTTTGCAGTGTTTGGATGGCAAAGACATAATGTATGTTGTAACACCTGTCTATTGTGAGTGCTATGAGGAAAGAGGGAGAAGTCCAAGTGCACAGGGGATGGATATCTGTCAATCAGTGTCCTGGTGAGCTTCTCACAATTGTGTTGCCTAGGAAATTCCAGCTTCTACTTAAGCCTATTATCCACAGGAACAGCATCTATTTGCCTTACAAATGGCCTAATTGTACCTGGAAGGTGTCTAAGGCTGATCAGTCTTTCTTTCTCATATTCATAGTCAGAGTTTTTCCTCTGTTGGTTTGACCTCCTGGTCACCTTCAGGTTTGATTTTGACATCAGTGCCAATTAAAGTGTGTTGCCAATTAAATATGATGCCAATGAGATATGGTGCCCATCCAAACCATACTGATATTGGGGGGGCCCAAAGCGGGGCCTTATACCCCATTGCACTGACACAGAAGCCATCAGCCACTGTTGGACTGAAGACTTGATAGGGGATTCCTGAGATCTAGAAAGGAATGCATCTCTCTCTTTTTTCATATTGTTTTCCTGAAGGACAGAGGAGGAATAATGAGAACAGAGAAGGAAGCAGAATAACAGCAATGTCTCTAGTTTATGTTTTCTACCTTTGGTAAATATATTAAATAAGAACATTAGAATACTGCTGCTGCATACCTTTAAGCCACTTCCAATTTACGGTGACCCTAAGTTGAACCCACCATAAAGGTTTTCTTCATGGGATTTGTTCAGAGAGGAGCTTTGCCATTATCTTCAAGCCACTTCCAGCTTATGGTGATCCTAAGTTGAACCTATCACAGAAGTATTGTTCACAAGATTTGTTCAGAGGATCTTTGCCATTGTCTTCAAGCCACTTCCAGCTTGTGGTGAGCTTCAGTTGAACCTACTATTGAGGTTTTCTTCACAAGATTTGTTCAGAGGATCTTTGCCATTGTCTTCAAGCCACTTCCAGCTTGTGGTGAGCTTCAGTTGAACCTACTATTGAGGTTTTCTTCACAAGATTTGTTCAGAGGAGCTTTGCCATTGTCTTCAAACCACTTCCAGCTTGTGGTGAGCTTCAGTTGAACCTACTATTGAGGTTTTCTTCACAAGATTTGTTCAGAGGAGCTTTGCCATTGTCTTCAAGCCACTTCCAGCTTGTGGTGAGCTTAAGTTGAACCTACTATTGAGGTTTTCTTCACAAGATTTGTTCAGAGGAGCTTTGCCATTGTCTTCAAGCCACTTCCAGCCTGTGGTGAGCTTAAGTTCAACCTACTACAGAGGTTTTCTTCACAAGATTTGCTCAGAGGAGCTTTACCATTGTCTTCAAGCCACTTCCAGCTTATAGTGATTTATGGTTGAACCTACCGTAGAGGTTTTCTTCCCAAGATTTGTTCAGAGGAGCTTTGCCATTGTCTTTCTCTCAGGCTGAAAGCAGATGACTTTGCCCATGGGTGCCCAGCGGGTCATTGCCGAGTGGGCATTTGAACTCTGGTCTCTTGGAGTCCTAGTCTAATACTCAAATAACTACACCATACAAGGTCTCACCCCCTGCTTGCTCTGGTATTAGAAGGTATACATATATAAATTGAACCTTTGCTTTGATTGTATATCTCTGCATGGCACTCCATGGCCTTTATGGTCTCTTCCAACTCTACGAGTCTATGGCCATTTCCACACTACATTGTTACAGTGCTATTATTCCACTTTCAACATCCTGTGGATTTCTGGGGTTTATAGTTTACTGAGTCCAAAGTTTATAGTTTACTGAGTCCAAAGAGCTCTCTGGCTGAGAATTCTAAATGCTCCTCCCTAAACTGCAAATCCCAGGATCCCATAGGATGTTGAAAGTGAAGTAATAGCACTACAACAGTGTAGTGCGGAAATGGCCCATGATTCTTTGATTCTGTGAGCCGTTCCCATATGGAATATTATGACCCGTGGTCTTTTGAGAGCTCTTTGATAGAGGAAAGAGAGGCTGAAGAGCCAATACACAACGATGAATGATGGCCCCATTACTATGAAAAAAATCCTTGGGGAAAGCATTTGAAGAAGTTCACATTTAGACACCACAAAGAGTCAAAATTAAGGTGTTGTTATTAATATCACTTCCTTCGATCCTTGTCTAACTTACTCCACCACCTCCATCACAGAACTGCTCAGACAGACAAAACCCTTGCAATTTATCCAAAGGAAGTGCTTCAGCTCTATCAGTTAAACACAGCTCAGATAAAAACAAATCAGGCAGAATATTGACCATCATAAGAAAAAGGGAAATCATAATTTAATTTTCATTGAAGAGGCTTTCATAGATTGTTGCTGGCTGAGTCGATAAGCCGAGGGATAATGATTTTAATCAAATCTCAAATGTAGCTGTGTTGATCCATTGGGAAGATGCCATGGAAAAACAGTGAAATATTAACTTTATTGGGAGCAGGTGAAAAACGAAACATAAAAGAACCCCACAAAAGTCTGAATCCAAATATAATTAGAGTAAACCCATACAAATCAATGGGTGAAGTAAGTCATGACTAGGGCCCTTTTCGAACGGCATTTGCGATGCGAAAGGGCCCCTTGAGTGTTGTGTAAATGTGAGGAGCGGTCCACACGATGCACTCACATTTGCACGATGCTCCAGGACCTGACGCGGACCACGCACGCATTTTTTCATTTTCAGCTTGAAGCCAAAAATGGTGCTCAGTCACGCATCGCTCCGTGGCCCCGCACGCACTTACCTTGCATGCGGAGCCTCAGGAGCTGGGCTGGTCATGCTTCCTGTCCAGTGCAGCCTGGAAAGGTCCCAGGCTGCACTGAGAAAGGAAGAGGCGGGGTTCTCATGCGAGCAGGAAGGACCCCAGACGCTGTTACTGTGGTCCAGGCGTACCCGGAGATAGCACTCGATATCACTTTGATATCAAACCATTCGGCTTTCCTCTGCCACCCTGCTCCACATGTTTGTGAGGCCTCCAGACAAGCACGTAAACAGGCACGACCGGTAATTGCTGGACATTCCATTCTCCACCCAGGCAGGCCAGACTGAGCCAGTTCCTCACTTCAGGGACCTCTCCGGCAAACACCTCATTGCATATGTACGATACTAACAAAGGCTCCCCTGCTCCGAGCAGGTAGCCGCACAAAGCCGTGCCAAGCGCTCCGCATTTGCGTACTGGCTACACTATTGTTAGTTCAGCTCTAAGTCAATCACGCTAAATTCTGACCTTTCCAAAGCTTTGTCCCACTCCTAAATCGCATTGTTCTCACCAAGTAAGGTATGGCCTGCAGTCACAATTCACCCTATAAAAACCCCTGATTCCGAGACCTTCTTTGGACCGCTTGGATCGCTCCGGACTTCCATCCCACCTTGCTGCCACTTTATTTGGCGAGCCATCCCCTCAGTTCCACATACCGAGACTCCATACCAATGAACTCAATCTCCAGACCTCTCCGGGACTACGAGACAGGTGTCGTATCACCCATTTCCCTCCAAAAATCCCTATTTCAAGTCAACCTCCGATTCTTTAGGTATCGGTGTGATTGTGGTGTCTTTAATATTTGTCCGTGTTCAATAAAACATCATTTTCATTACTTTAATCCGTCTGACTGCTTGACTGACCTGACCCCGTAGATGCTGGGTTGCAAGATCCTGCTAAGTTACTCTGCCTCTCGCTAGCTTTAGTGAGTGCTCCTGCTAATTTTCCCCAAAGTTGCATTATTGTAATTTGGTTATTCAGGTGTCCCTCCCGGGACCCTCAGTAAACAGGGTAACAATGCGAGAGCCTCTCTCCAGAGGCTGCTCGCGCGACCACCGCATCCCACCACTGAGAAAAGGTGAGTTGTGGAAAGGGTGATAGTCCAGTGCTCAAACCACAACATCCTTCTGGGCTGTCAATTTCACATTGGGTCTCAATTATTACAGCACATAAATTTTGTATTAGAAGAATCTTTAACATTTGTAGATGCATACATACTTACGGGTTTTATTCATCCAGCTTGGAATCTGACTGATGATCGTCAATGCTGGCTTCTGCAGGCTTTGGTTCTTGCTAAAAGACTTCTAGAGCTAGTGTAGTCTAGTGGTTTTAACATTCATTCTAGGTTTTGAACAACCAGGGTTCAGTTCTCCGCTCAGCCATGGAAACCCACTGGGTGACGTTGGGTGTGTTGTTACCCCAAAATGTAGGTGCCACAAGGGCCACCCTGCAATGCCAAATACCTCCTTGAAAAAGTGGGGAGTGAATTAACTCAAAGAAGAGGCTTGCGAGAGGGGGGCAACTTAGCAAGAGCTTTCCTACCGGTGTTTACGGGCACACTCAGGAAAAAGAACCAGCCAGAGATTCAGAAGTAAGCTAAAAGTGTGTTTTATTGAGGGGAATTCACTCATGCATGCACACAAGATGCACACAATCACACATTCACACAAGAGCTAGCTGAAAGAGAAAGGGAGGAAAAATTAAAGAGAGGCTGAGGGATTTGAGGGGATTTATAATTACCAGTCCAGAAGAGTAGTGAAGAGCAGAAGTGTATTTTGGGTTAGGTAGGACCTCAGGGCAGTTCTCATTCAGGAGCCAGATGGACAGAGTGATGGGCAGACCTTCGAGGGACTGCCCTGGGCATCCTCAAATCAGGGGTATTTGCACCCTGAAAATGGCTTGTGGCTGTGAAGGTTCCACATGCAAGACAAAGGGAACCTGTTGTGGACAATGGGTCTTTTGCCTGTTGATGGGCTTAGTGCTTTGATTGACAAAGGCGTGATGGGTGTTGTAATAGCTGTCTATTGTGGGTGCTGTGAGGACAGAGGAAAGAATCCAGGAGTACAAGGGATGGGTAGCTGTCAATCAGTGTCCTGGTGGGCTCCTCACTGTTGAATTCCCTGGAAAAGTCCAGCTTTTGTTTAAGCCTATTATCCACAGGAATGGTGTGTATTTGCCTGACAACTGACTCAGTCTTACCTGGAGGAAGTTTTGAGTTGACCTGTCCTTCTTACATTTACAGTCAAATTCCTTCCCTCGCTCAGTTTGACTTCTCTGTCACCTTTCAGGTCTGATCTTGATATCAGAGCCAATTAATACAGTTGCCAATCCAATACGGTGCCAATTAGGTATGGCACCCATCCAAACCATATGAAAATCAGGGACCAAAGCAAGGCCTTACAGTGTCACAAACTCTCAGCCCCAGAAAACTTTGTTACAGGTTGTCCTTAGGGTTGCCATAAGTCAGAAATTATCTGAAGGCACACAACAACAACAAAAGACTCTTACATTCCGTGGCTGACCCACCATTCAATGGTCAGAAGGTCTTACTGCTTGGGCCATGTGTGCTCATGTATTTTACAGTCATCAGCTTCAAGAAAATATGTTTTTGGGCATAATGGCTGGAATCCAGCTGGTATTTTCCTCATGTGTAATTTCCCTTTAGGAAGTTTTAGACATTTTTCTCTGAGGTGCAACATGTATGTTCAACTCAAGGGTCATTTCCGCACTAAATTGTTATAGTGCTATTATTCCACTTTCAACCTCCTATGGAATCCTGGGGTTTGCAGTTTAGGGAGGGGCCTCTAGAATTCTCAGCCAGGGAGCTCTTTGGCCTCAACTACAAACCCCAGAATTCCACAGGAGGTTGAAAGTGGAATAATAGCACTATAACAGTGTAGGGCGGAAATGGCCTTAGTTATGTAATTCCCCTTTTCTTAGTTTGCAATATTTGTCCTTTTTCTCCCCACCTTTTTTGTATAATACTCTAAAAACTCAATAAAGGTGAGCATTCTATTGGTGTTTTACCCACACTTACCCTATTTGCCAGCATATAAGACACACCTGTGTATAAGATGCACTCCATTTATATATTGGCAAATACTCTTTGCTGGCATATAAGATACACTGGCATATAAGATGCACCCCATTTTCAAACAGTATTTTTTTGGGGAAAAGTGAGTCTTATACACCAGCAAATACAGTTCCTTGATGCATTCAGATGTATTTTTTAGCCACAGTTTCACATGCATGACTGCACAAGGAGAGTTTTGAAGGTAGAACTGTTCACTTTCCGCTACCAGTTCTTGGATGGTGGTGTAACTCATTTACTGTTGTTTCCAACCTATCACTTGATTCCTTAGGATGGTAGAAACAACCAGTGTGTCTCCTCCGTTGCGCAGTAGGACAATAAGCAGCAGGCACATGGGCAAATACACAATCAATTTTACAACGTCAGCATTCAGCAGGAGAGTGGTAGAGCACAGCCACCCTGTAACTGCACGAGTGTAAATTTCCAATGCACAACCAAAAATAACTTAAAAGTACATCATCGATTTGCACAGAGCATTCCTTTGCCTAGATTCATCCCAAAGCAAAGTTCAAACTTTAAACTCTGACCCGTTTTGTGGGTGACAGGAGACATGTTTCCTTTGGAGAATGCCGTATTTAACCATAGAAAAAAGGAACTGAAGTACTAGAGGAAAAAGGGAGCATATTTTCTCAGTTTTTGACCACATACAGTGACTGTACATTAAGCCAAAAGGAAAGCAGATGTGATGTTATTCACCTAGGCCATTTCCACACTGGATTGTTATAGCGCTATTATTCCACTTGCAACATCCTATGGAATTTTGAGGTTTGCAGTTTTGGGAGGGAGCGATGGGTCCCTCCCGAAACTGCAAACCCCAGGATTCCATAGGAAGTTGCAAGTGGAATAAAAGCGTTATAACAGTCTAGTGCGGAAATGGCCCCAGTCGCATAAATACGGTCTCACCTCTTTTGTCTAAACTTTAGCTATACCAAAAGGAATCAAACATGTCCTCTGACTACTAGGCGACATGACCTAATTCCATTTCTATTGATTCCATGTGTCTCATGTCAGCTAAAATAGACATCTGACTTTCGTAAAATAAGAACTGCCAGGTCTTCCCACAAACACTTCTTTTTTCACCTTTATTTCTTCTCTCTGCCTTACACCTTGGGACACAGACTTCCAATTAGTGGCTGAGACAGATCTGAATAACTGCTGTTTTTAAATATATATATATATATTATTCCCCAAAGAGTCACCTGCTTCTTTGTCCAGAATACCTTCCTGCAAGCTGAGATATCTTTTCTACCGCACACAGTCTGGGAGCTTTTTTTGTGTGTTATGCACAGTCTGAACTAATTAAGCCTCCCAAAAATCTCCTCCATTCGATCACACCAGGCTGTTAAAAACTGCAAAAGGAAACTGCTGTCATGTTTAAGCAACTTCCATCCCTTCTCCCCCTTCTTTCTCCTATTGTAAGAAGGTGACTCCTTACATTGAGCCAAAGTCTGCTTCCCTGAAATCTCCACCCTTGATTCTTGTTCTGGCTTCCAGGCACCCATACAGTTTAATCCCCAACAGTTTTTGCTTTGAGACATTTTTGGGGCCAGATCAGAGGGGGCATGTGCCCAAGCGGAGCAAGCCATTTTGAGCTGCCCTGGACCTTCAACAGGGGGTGCCAGTGTATTCAGCAGCAATTGAAATGGATACTTCAGACAAGCAGAAGTTACTTCCTGTCACTTCTAGAATCATAGAGTTGGAAGAGACCCCAGGGGCCATCCAGTGCAACCCCTGCCATGCAAGAACACACATCAAAGCACTCCCTTTGACAGATGGCCATCCAGCCTCTCCTTAAAAACCTCCAAAGAAGGAGACTCCACCACACTCCGAGGCAGCAGATTCCACTGCCGGACAGCCCTGACCATCAGGAAGTTCTTCCTGAGGTTCATGTGGAATCTCTTTTCCTGTAGTTTTGATCCATTGCTCCTTGTCCTAGTCTCTGGAGCAGTGGGAAACAAGCCCATTCCTTCTTTGATATGACATCCTTTCAAATATTTAAACATGGCTATCACGTCCCCAGTAATCTTCTCTTCTGCAGACTAAACATACACAGCTCCCTAAGATGCTCCTCCATAGAGCATGGCTTCCAGACCCTTCACCATTTTGGTTGCCCTTCTCTGGACACATTCC
>CAOLHI010004811.1:0-98882 GCA_948474755.1 Ctenosaura bakeri | reverse complement strand
AAGAAAGGAGGTTCCAGCCAAATGTTAGGAAGAACTTTTGGTGGTCAGAGCTGTTTGACTGTAGCGTGGACTACCTTGAAAGATGGCCATTCTTTCATTGGAGGTTTTTAGCTGAGGTTGGATGCCCATCCCTTAGAGATGGTTTAGCTATGGATTTCTTGCAACGGCAGGTGGTTGAATTAGATGAACCATGGGGTCCCGCTGAACCCCATGATTCTATTCCACAGACCCTACTTGGCCTTAACACAGCAGTTGGTGCTGGTTCCATCAGCTGGGGACTTTGCCTGTGTTTTTGCATGGGATACCTTTGCTAGAGGAGATGCAGGGACAACAGCGTGGGTGGGTAACAGGAGCAATAGCAGCCAGGTGCCAGCACAGTGGGCAGAGAGGCAGGGCAGAGGCCTGGAGCTACTTTGAAGCATATCAGAATGTCTGAGGTCTTCACTTGAGCATTAAAAAAAAGGTTCTGCCTAAATAATAGCAAGGGGCTGGGGAAAAAATTAAGCCTCATCTTAAAACACTCCCTCCACTTCTTTGGGGGAGCTTCTGTCCTCTGCCGTCAGCTGGGCCTGAATCCGTTTTAAAGTCATTGGAGCAAAAATTCCCACCAACATAGTTGCATTGTGTGCCACTTTTGCACAAATGCTTTTGCAAAGCCACAGTTGGGAAAGTGGCTGCCAAAATGGGCCCCTTCCCCACAGAGAAGCGTGGCTAGGAAAGGCTGTCCAGGCTTCAAGCACAATGGGGCAGAGTAGCATTGAGACAATGGTGAAACCAGCCCCTCACTTTCCGTCCCAGGTCAGGAGCGGTGGGAATTGCTCTTCAGAGCTCATTTGTCCCAGAGACTTCCTCTGTTAATAGCACAGCTCAATTACCGCAGATAATTCAATACCGCCACCTAATGAAGTCTGGCTGCATTAATTCCAGAATGGAATCTGCTTTAATAGGATACATAAAACGACAGAAGGCACAGCCAGGGGATGTATGGCTTTTTTGTATTCAGGAACATCCAGCAAGTTTGCCATAATAGATAATTGCTCTTTCCCTCCAAAAAGAGAAGTTCTTTGTGAAAGAGAGATCAAATAAATATTTGGTTCTCTACAGATGCCCCAGATTGTTCCAGATGAATGGCCCAAAACTGATTCCCTGTCATCCGTTTGCCATTAGTTGGTATCAGTATGAGCAGGCAGATATTACAGTAGCGCACATCTTCAGAGGATGTGATGTGATGAAATAAGATTTGGAGGTGGCTGTGGTTTTAGGTAGAAGAGAAGACTGTTAAAATTACCCCTACTGGCTAAATTAAGCTTCCGTTTTCGGTGACAGTCTACCTCTGAATACTGGGATTTTGGCCTGACAGTGTGGCAGGACTGCTTCCTTCATGCCTGATTAGTGTGCTTTCTAGAAAGATCTGGCTGACCCTGTTGGAAGCAGGATACTAATTTAGATGGACTTTGAGGCTGACTAAGGCTGTCAGAAAGCATGGCTCCTGTCATAAGTATGCCTTAGTATGTTTAATAGTATAGCTGCAATAAATCAAATGGGGCATTGCTGGCTGACATAATATTATGCGTCAATTGCTAATTGCTACCTACAACTATGGCCCTTTCCGCACCTTACCTTTTTCCGACGCTGGGGTGCTGGGATCACGCAAGCAGCCTCCAGCAAGAGGCTCTCACGACCGGGGTCCGGGGAGCCCCGCCAATTCCTTCTGCAATACAGCCTGGGGCAGGAAGTGCGACCGGCGTGGCTCTGGAGGCTCCGCATGCCAAGTAAGTGCATGCAGGGCCCGGGAGCAATGCGCGATTGCGCAGCATTTTCAGCTTCTAGCCGAAAATGGAAAGGTGCACGATCAGCACCTGCCGGCCCCTGGAGTGTCATGCAATTATGAGTGCGTCATGCGGATCGCTCCTTACAATCACATGATGCTCCAGGCCCTCTTTCGCATGGAGAATGCTGTGCAAAATGGGCCAAAGTGTCCGGATGAAACCCGTAAAGTATCCCTAGGCTCCAAATGGTTAACTGCAGTATATTCAATGTCATTTTGTATTGAGCAAGAGTGAAGTAGATCAAGAGGGGAAACAGTGAAGTAGCAGTTAGGTGTTACGGGAATCATCTATGCATAGATAAGGGGAGAGGGGCGTGTTCTAGCTCCCAGGATGAAAGATATGTAAATAACTGTAAGCCTGGAGAAATGATTGTGCTGGCAGGATGATTTGACATTCACAACTTCAACCAATCATTGATTTGCATACCAACATTTGTATGACAAGGTATAAAACTTGTAACCAACTCAGATGCTTTAATGTCAGCCTGCTTTGCTAAAATAAATGCCTCTGTTTGAAACTCTGAGTGAAATGTTTGAGAGCAAGTTATCCAGCACAGGAGACAGTCCTCCTTCACTTGGTCAAACAGCATTTACTTGGAACTTGCCAAATATCTTTAAACATTTAGAGACTATAGGAATTGTGGCCCAGCATCTCTAGGAACAGGTCTAGTTGAGGGAGGCTGGTTTGTTTTACTTGCCATCGAGTCAACTTTGACACATGACAGCCTTCTGAATGGGAGACTGCCAAGTCACCCTCTCATCCACAGCCCTGCTTAGGTCTTGCAGACTCAGGGCAGCTGCTGCTTCCTTGATGGGGCCCATCTGCCTGTAATTCAGTCTCCCTCTGTTCTTGCTGCCTTCCACCTTGCCAAGCATTATTGTCTTTTCTAGTGAATCATGTCTTCTCATGATATGGCCAAAGTACAACAGCCTCAGTTTAGTCATCTTGGCTTCTAGGGAGAGTTCAGGCTTGATTTGCTCTAGAACTGATTGATTTGTCTGTTTGGCAGTCTATGATATTCATAGCACTCTCCTCCAACACTGCATTTCCTGTTAATTTTGTCACAGCTGTACATAAGAATCAGAAGTACTATGTCATGGAGGAGTCTGACTTGGTAATAATGATATATCTCTACACCTAAGAATTTTTTCTAGCTCCTTCATAGCTGCCCTTCCAAGTCTTATGCTTCTTCTGATTTCTTGACTACAACTACTATTTTGATTGAGTTCTGGGCACCACAATTCAAGAAGGATATGGACAACCTAGAATGTGTCCAGAGGAGGGCAACCAAAATGGTTAAAGGCCTGGAAACCATGAAGCCCTATGGAGAACACCTTAAGGAGCTGGGAATGTTTAGCATGGGGAAGAGAAGGTCAAGAGATGTCATGATAACCATGTTTAAATATTTGAAGGGATATCATATGGAGGGTGGAGCAAGCTTGTTTTCTACTGCTCCAGGCACTAGGACACAGAACAATGGATTTCAACTACAGAGAGAGAGATTCCACCCAAACATTAGGAAGAACTTCCTGATGGTAAGAGCCATTTGACAGTGGAATCCACTGCTACCTGAATGGAATGTGGTGGAGTCTCTTCCTTCTTTGGAGGTTTAAAGAGAGACTAGGTGGCCGTCTGTCAAAGGGAGTGCCTTGATTGTATCTGCCTACATAGCAGAAGTGGACTGGACTAGATGGCCCTTGGAGTCTCTTTCAGCTCCGTGATTCCATGATTCTGTGTCCGTTGTTAGACATAGGGCATCTGAGTTTCTCAGTGTGCATGTGATTGTAATCTATCCTAGGGCTCTTAACAATATGAGCTTTAAAAGTTGAGGTTTTGGCTAGGTCCTGTGCCCCCCCAGCTAAGGTGTGAAAGGCTAAGTGATTGAGGTATAAAAGAGAGTACAGTAGAGTATTCACAAAATGGTTGTTTGTCCCCGGTGTTGTTTTAGAGGTATTTAAGTCATCCAAGTGTTACCCCAAAACATGGGTGACTCAGGAGTTCACCCATTATGCCAGTACCTCCACATGATAATAGTGGAATAAATTTGCTCAAATTAAGAGGCCTGCAAGAGGGGAGTAACCTAACAAGATCTTCCACCAATATTTATGGGGTCTCCACAGAAAAAAAACCAGCCAGAGATTCCAAAATAAACTAAAATGTGTTTTATTAAAGAGTTCAGTCAGTCACACAAAAGATCCAATCACTCACACACTCACACACTAGCCAAAGGATAAAGGGAGGAAAGTTGTCGATAATGGAGTTTTAGGGAATGGTTGATAATCACTGATCCAGAGATCAGTGAAGAAAGCAACGATGTGGCTTAGACTTGCACGTAAGCACAGTACTCGTTCAGAAATCAGAGCAACAGCTTCTCATACTGCATCTGACTACCCAAAATGGAGGGTTTTTATACACAAAATTTGCCCGGAGAGCAAGAGTGTGAATGGGTCTCTGGCTGAGCAAACAATGGAAGTTGCAACATGGACAGTGGGGTCCAGATGGAGTTAATGGTCTTAGTGTTAGGTGACAAAGAGTTAACGACTGTTGTAATAGCTCTGTAATAGTGGACAGGTAAAGGAAAAATAAAGGGTAATGACCAGGTGCTAGGAAGAAGGGCTGAAACAATCAATATTTTGGTGGGAACTTCCTGTCACTATTGTGTGGCAGCAGAGATGTTACAGCTTAAGCCTATTACCTCTGAGTTACCTGGTGATTGTCCTGATAACGACCAACATGATTCTTGGTTGCATCAATAGGAGTATGGTGTCTAGATTGAGGGAGGTAATGGTACCACTCTGTTCTGCTTTGGTTAGACCTCATCTGGAGTACTGTATCCATGGGCACTTCATTTCAAGAAGGATATCAACAATCTGGAGCATGTCCACAGAAGGGTGACCAAAATGATGAAGGGTCTGAGAGCCATGCCCTATGAGGAGCGGCTTAGGGAGCTGGGGATGTTTAGTCTGCAGAAGAGAAGGTTAAGAGGGGACATGATAGCCATGTTTAAATATTTGAAGGGATGTCGTGTCAAGGAGGGAGGGGACTTGTTTTCCACTGCTCCAGAGACCAGGACAAGGAGCAATGGATTCAAGCTGCAGGAAAGGAGATTCCACCTGAACCTCAGGAAGAACTTCCTGACGGTCAGAGCTGTCTGGCAGTGGAATATACTGCCTTGGAGTGTGGTGGAGTCTCCTTCTTTGGAGATTTTTAAGCAGAAGCTGGATGACGATCCGTTGGGAATGCTTTGATGTGTGTTCCTGCATAGCAGGGGGTCGTGCTTGTCCCCTGTGGTCTCTTCCAACTCTATGATTTCTATGCTTCTATGACCTTGGCTATGCCTAGAGGGGATTTCTGACCTACTTTGTAGCACATGTGTTCAGCCGGTATTTTTCCTTTGCCCAGCCTGGCCTTATAGTCACATCAACGTCCATTTTATATCAGTACCAATTGATGTATTTTGCCAATTAGATCATATTTCACCAATTAAACCATATCAAATCTGGGGATGGGCAGCAACACAAGCAGCTTGGGGTGTTGGGTGCAAAGATGAAAGAGGATGGAGCAGAGAGATCCCTTGTGTGCGTGATCATGCAGCTATCTTTGGATGGGGAAAGTGCCGTTGCGGGGCCATACCGTCTGGACTTCCTGCTTCATCCTTTTTCTATTTTATTGTTATTTTTTAAGTGAATTGCTTTTCCTTTAATCCCGTGTTAGCTGCCATGGCTGCCACTTTAACCACATTCCCTGCCTTTGGACTCTTTGGGCTCACAGTTCAATGAGATTTGTAATTTGGTGAGATATTATTGCTGTCTAGCAGAGAATTCTAAATATCTCACCAGGCTACAAATCCTGTGATTCCATGAGATGAGCTGCCAGCACTTGCAAATGATATCAAGTGCTATAGTTGTGTAGTATGAAAGATACTTTTTAGAAGCCTCTGCGGCAGCAGTTTACCTTTTAAATATGATGCAAGGGCCCTCTCTACCTATTTTCCAAAACAGGCCATTTCTTAACATATGCAGCCTCTGGAGGTTCCCTGGGGCAGAAGCTTCACCCCCAGATCCACTCCACCTGCTCACTTGGAGCTGTTCCTACCATGAAGACATTGTTCAGAGTAAATATCAGCCTTCCATGCGTCTGATGATCGATTTGACAGCTTCCTAGATAGATGCTGCCGAAGGCCTTTAGTTCCTCATTGCTGCATGTAGCAACCTTTGCAAATACGATGGACCATAAACTCAGCAGTGACCTTCTAGAAATGTGTACCAGCATTTTATGAGCCACTTTCTGTCAGTTAAAAGAAGAAAGTTTGCCCTTTTCTGCTGTCTGACAGCAAAACCATACTGAGCAATGCTTTATATAACCAATCAGACCAAAACTGGCATTCTCCAGCGAATCTCCCTTGGGTAGGCAGCTACTGCTCTCATTAAACAGAAAAAAAAGTCTTTTACAATTAATCCTCAGCTTCCTCTTCGTGGTTTCACCCAGCATGATGTGTGTTCCTGCCTGGTGACAAATTATGCCAACTAACACAAGTTACCTGAACAGGTAGAACAAACTCTGCTCAGTTTGGGAGCTTGACTCCTTCTTGACCTGACATTTCCCAGAATGTGCCGCAAGTTAAGTAGTACCAGAAGGATGGGACTGAGGTGAACAGTTTGTCCAGGAGCGTGTCTACACTACAGCAGTTTCATGCCACTTTAAATGGCATGGTTCCATCCTATGGAATCCTGGGAACTATAGTTCTTAAACTACAGCACTGGAGCTCTCTGGTAGAGAATGACAAGCACAGTGTTACCAAACTGCAAAGCCCAGGATTCCCACAGGACAAAGCCATGAAAATTAAAATGGGATTAAATTGATAAAATGGTTTTGTGCTGATTCTCTGCACAGTCAGGAGACTCAAAATGAGTTTTCCGTTTGAGGTAGGACACAGGCAAGCCCCATATTAGCCAGGGACTCACTGTGCAACTTTGGGCAAGTAACTCCCACCTTCCTCTCCATCTCATTTCCTAAATCTGCTGATATGGCCTGTATCACAGGGCTACTGAGAAGATTCAGATGGCTGGTCTGAATCTGTACAGGGAAATGCATGTAGCAGTCACTAGAAATATGTTTTTTGGGAGAGATGGTGGTAGTGCTGAAAATAAACTTTTTGGAAGTTCCTCCCTCAGGCTAAGCTGTACAGAGAGGTGAGTGGAGATGTTCCTGAGCTTTTTCCCCATGCAGCCATTTTCAAGAGGACAAAGAAACACATCCCCATCAGTGAGGAAAGACATAAGAGAGGAGTATGTCTATTTCTCCTTAATAGAAGGCTTTGCAGTTTTCTGGCACTTTTCACGTGGGGAGAGAATGATACATTCCTATCTCCCCCTAACACACACATCCTGGATCTTGGAAGGTCATAAAAGGGATCGTGCAGGACCTTTAAGATGGGGGGCAAGATATTTCTAGCATAAGCTTTCATAACTTAAGCATACCTTATTTTGGAACTCCCCGCAAGAAGAAATGACCACAACAAGGAATGAATTGGATTGCAACCTTTCTCTTTGCTGTGCTTTTTTAAAAAATGTGGTATTTGTGATAATTGTGAAGAGAAGATGCAGGGGTGATGTGATTGCCCTTTTTAAATACTTCAGGGGCTACCACAGAGAGGAGGGACAGGTCTAATGGTTTGAAATTGCAGGAGGGCAGATTTCGACTGAACATTAGAAGGAACATCTTGATAGTAAGAGCAGCTTGTGGCAATGGAACCAATTACCTAGAGAGACAGCGGTGTCTCTTTCTCTGGATGTCTTCAGAAAGAGACTGGACAGCTACCTGGGCCATTTCTGCACTAGACTGTTATAGTGCTTTGATTCTACACTCAACATCCTATGGAATCCTGGGGTTTGCAGTTCCGGAAGGGGCCGGCTGGCCCCTCCCGGAACTGCAAACCCCAGGATTCCATAGGATGTTGAATATGGAATCAAAGCACTATAACAGTCCAGTGCAGAAATAGCCCTGGTGCTGGGGATGATTTAACTGAGGATCCTGCACTCATCCTGCAGGTGTTTGAACCCATTGGCCCAAGACGCCCTTTCCAGCTCTTGGATTCTGATACTATGATTGTCAGGTTTTGTTATCTGACATTGAGAGTGGGTCGAAATCTCATACCCACCGTATCCAAACAGGTTTGGGTACAGAGCTGCGATGAGCTCTGAAACCGGGTAGGAAGTGAGGCAGCAACACAGAAATGCAAAGTGTTCAATACAATAAAACACACAAAAGGTTTTTCTTTGTCCAAAGGATCCTACTGATAATCAGAACTGCGTTCAGTCCAACCTACTAGCAATAGTGAGCCAAAAGGATAACTTTATTCTTCAAGCTTCATGTTTTTATACTATTTTCTTGATTAGGAAAGCAGAATAAAACATACATCAGGAAGGTTAGTATTTCACTTAAGGCTGACTACTTGTTATTTCTTATCTAACTCTTCCGTCAGCTCTTTGGAAGAACAGAGCAGTGTGTAGCTAGCTGTAACTATCATAAAGTTCGCAAACAAGTCTATACTGACGTAACAAATGTACTCCTGATTTCAGCTATAATAGTTTCATACAGGAGGTAACAAAACAGAGGTTGTTCATATAATTGATCAATAGAAGCAGTTAATCAGTGTTCTCGTTAATCATGCTAATGAGAGGGCAATTGAGAATCTTCTAACATCTCTCATGTATAGTTTACGCCAACAGTATGAGAGACTATTCAACATAGCATTCTCTGTACCCACCTGCAGTGTAAAATAGCACAGCCATCTCTGTCAGCTCATTCCTTGCAGTTGTTTAGTATACAACCAACAATGCAGTGACCTGTAATAAGATGGGAAGAACTCTTTCTCCTCTGTTCAAATGTTCATCCTGCCCCCATCGCCAGTGAGGTCTCTGCACAGCCTTGGGCACGACTCTGCCTCTCAGATCTTTTCTAGTACTTTCGAGTAGTACTTTGATGCCACTTTAACAGCCATGGGACAATGTACGTGCAGGGCTGAAAGGCACTGTGCCATGCTACTGTTGTTTTCTTTTGCTCCTTGAGGTGGAGAGCCTTTCTAGGAAGGGAAGAGCTGCAAGAGAATGTTAGCTGTTCCTGTGTCAGGTTTTGCTCATTCCAAGACTTCTGCTCCATCCGTCCTTCCTTTTGCCTGACGGTGCTGTGGAAAGGACAAGGGGTCAGGCAGGGTTTACTTTCATTCCTTTACCAGCAAACCTTATTTCTTCCCGAGTCTGGAGATTATAGTTGGCCCAGGTTAAAAAGCTCCCTGCCCTCATGGGGTAAGGAGGGAGCTCGGATTCCTGGCAGAAGTGCTTGGTTTCACAGAACAGAGGTGCTATATTTAGAGCATTGTATTCCGTTCTCCAAAGGGCCATATTCCATCTGTCACAGATCCTCGGGAAGTTCATAATCTCTCTTGGCAATTATGTGTGTCTCACCAGGGCATTCTTCAGTGGCAGGGAGTTGATGGAATTAAATTGGCAGTCATCCTGTCTTCCTACAGATTCATTGTCTGAGTCCTGCTTTGGCACCACCTGAATAGAAGAGTAAACCCAAGCGCAGCCTCTCCGCCTAGGAACGAGATTTTTTATTTATTTATTTATGTATTTATTTGTATCCCACCTCTCCATATGGATCGAGGCAGCGAACAACTTACAAATAGCATGTATTTCGAAACATTTCTATACATGCCTCCAACAAGCTGGGTACTCATTTTACCGACCTGCGAAAGGATGGAAGGCTGAGTCAACCTTGGAGCCGGGCAGGATCGAACTCACAACCTTGTGGCTTGCAGTACTGGCATTTAACCACTGCGCCACCAGGGCTCCTGAGATGGCTGGCTCACTCAGGTCACCAGTGAAGGTCACCTCTGTGACAACCCAAGTCTTCTCATATCCTCCATTTTGATTCTAAATGTCTTAAAAACTGCTTCTGTGTTTTAAATGAGGATTTTTTTGGACTCAGCTTCCTCTATCTTCACTTTCTCTCACTTTCTTTGCATTTGTGCATCTTAGCAATGGAAAGAATATTCACCATTAGTTGTTTCCCAGATGAAATGTTCAGGATATCCTGTTGGGAAGAATAACACAAAGCTGAGAATTTTGCACAGTTTCCACTAGTAATCGCACACCTTGGAGTATTTTGAGACATTATTTTGCACAGATACACACAATTTTTCTTTGTTTGCAAAAATGGGTGTTTTCACACTAAAAAAACCTCTGGATGTATGTTTCTGGAAACAATGTTTTTCCATGAAAATTGTGCTTTTTGCGCAAAAATACATTTTTATGCAAATATCAGTTTCTAAAAGCACATGTCAGTTTTGTGCAAAAATTATGTTTTATGGAAAAAAAAATGATATATGCACAATAAGCATGTCTCTTGAAACTATTTTTTGTGTGAACAATGTGTTTTTCAAAGAAAAAAAGGAAGAGGTTGCATAGAAAACTTTATTTCCAGAAAATGCAAGGGATTTCTTGTGTAAAATAACCATGTTTATGTGGACAAGACGTCTACTTTGCACACACAAAACGCATGGAATATTTTTGTGCAAAAAAGTAGGGAGCTTTTTGCTTAAAAAAAAAAGGATTTATGCACTAAAACACCTAGTTCTATACATAACAATTCCTAGAAACACTTTACAGTATGCAAATACTGGGCAAAACTGTGCAGAAGCGTTTGGGGTTTTTTTCCCAGCTTGAGGGAGGAAATAGCAGAAATTCTTCATCCTTGTGTGCAAGGATGAAATAGTCCAAGATGTACATTTTTGCTGTATTTGCAGTCAGCTAAATCATAGATAGCAATATGCTAAAAGGAAACATTAAGACCACCGTACCCACCATGGAAGTCTTCTTTGTCCTGTCAGCCCCCCTCCCAGCTTAAGGAGGCAGGGGCCCCTTCATCCAGTAAAGGATGTAAGCCTGGCATTGTCTGAGACTTTAGCCACTGTCCCATTATCAGCCACAGATTTTGCTCAGCAAATGCAAATACTGCTTGTTTTATCTGTGAGGGGCATTTTTGGAGTCTGGAATATTGCATTCATGACCTTGAGATAATGCTATTTTTGGCTAAGTACTGAGGAAGACTCATTGAAATGGCTCCACATTTCTGGCAGGAGTCATATGCATATAGTTGGCCTTTCTGTGTCCCAGCATGGAATGGTGATGTGTTCATGACTCCTTTGTTCGACATGCACTTCTGCATTTTGGTTCAAACTATTTTTTACTATGCGGCTGTTCTGCTATATTGTATGGGATGAGTTCTATTTCATTACCTATAAGCTTTAGTGGGTCTGTGTTCTTTGCATACAGCAGGCCCTCCATATATGTGGGGGTTTCATTCCAGGATCCCCACAAATAGTGAAATCTGTGAATGCTTGTGTCCCAGTATATTCAGTGGTGGCGATGTGCATATGGACACTTCAGCACAACTGTGCACACATTGCCACCATTTTAAGTCTAGGGACAGAACATTTCATCTGACCTGGAAATCATGTTTGTGAAGGTTGTGAGTAAAGAGGGCCCACTGTATATACATTTGCAGAGCCTAGTTGTACTGTTTGGTATCTTTGGCATTGCTAGGGGGTACTGAGCTTATGGATGGCGCTGGGTGACACTGCCAGAGATGAGTGACACCAAAATGACTGCCAGCCCCTTCTTTCTTCTCCCTTCCATGAGTCCCCATAGCTTTACATAGGACCACCACCCCCTTTTTTCTTATGAGTGGACAAGATCCCCAGTGATCTTGCTAAGACACAGATCAATGGCTTCAGACTTCAGGAAAAGAGATTCCTTCTAAAGATGAGGAAGAACTTCCTGAGAGCAAGAGCCATTAAGAGTGCAATAGGCTGCTGCCTCAATGGAGTGTGGTGGAGTTTCCTTCTTTGGAGGTTTTTAAACAGAGACTGGATCCAGGTCATCTGTCAAAGGAAGTGTTTTGATTGCATCTCCCTGCATGGCAGAATGGGACTGGACTTGATGGCATCTCTTCAAACTCCAGGATTCTACGATTCGCACATGTGGAGAAAGGCAGGTAGAGCAGGACACCCAGAAGGTGGGTTTCTGTGGTGGTAGACCCTGGAATTCTGGCTCCTGGATGGAAAAGTGTCCATGGCGGCGCCGGGGTGGGTGGGGTTAGACTATTAGTTACTGTATCAGGTGCTACCAATCCCAGTGATGCCACTGTTTGATATAATTCTGTTTTGCATTTGTGTGAATCTGTATTATATCACATGGTTGGTTACCAGTCATATTTAATTACTTTTGGTTAATATTAGTATTACTGGGGGGGGGGTCTGGATGCTGTTTATTTTTCATAATATTGTTTATCTGCCTTTTTGTTTGATTGCTTTCCTCCCTTCTCCAATTGGTGTTTTGCTTGTTTTGAGACCCTCCTGTATCTTGAGGCTCTCCTGTGGGGAAGGGACAGCATCTTTATTATCTAACTGTGGGAAAGCAGGTTTCAGAGCCCCTCCTGATAGACTTGAGTTGATGAGCAGGTGTACTGTTCATCTACACTGGATCAGAAAGAGATCCCCAATTGGCCATTACTGAATTAGCTTAGGAACATATACGGCTGCACCCCAAGTCAGGGCAGCTAATTCACTGGCGGCCATACTTCCAAGCATGCTTCTAAGATTTCACCCACTCTGTATTTTAGCACAAAATGTCAGGGGTTGAGCCTGGGCTGCCAGCAGTCAGATCAGGCATTCTGCAACTGAGAGAGGACCTGTCCCCCTGGTTTATTTCTTTGGTTTGATTCATAGAATCCTAGAGCTGGAAGGGACCCCAAGGGCAATCCAGTCCAGCCTGCTTCTGCCATGCAGGAAGACACCATCAAGGCATTCCCAACAGCCTCTCTGTAAAAACCTCCAAAAAAGGGAAAAGAGAGAGAGACTCCATCACATCCATTGAGGGAGCAGCATACTCCACTGTTGAACTGTTCTTACCCTCAGGAAGTTCTTCCTAAGGTTTAGTAGGTGGAATTTATTTTCCTGAAATGTGAAGCCATTGCATCCTAATACCCTAACTGCTGGAGTAGCAGAAAACAGGCTTGCTCAATCTTCCGTACGATATCCTTTCAAATATTTCAACATGACTGTCATGTCACATCATCATCATCATCATCATCATCATCATTTGGTTGGGACTCAAAGCGTCTTTCCATAATTTTAAGAAATATATAGATAAAAATGACAGAATACAAAAATTAAAACACAAATGCTCAATTAAGAATTAAAACAAATTCAATAAAAAATTAAAACATAGACAGCTATGGCTGTCTTCTGTGGACTCATGGGACTGGTAGTTTGGTGAGCTCCTAGAGCTCTCTGGTTGAGAATTCTGGTGGCTACTTGTCAGGAACCGAAATCACACACCCAAATGTAACAGTGCTAATACACTATTTATTAGGAGTGTGATGCGTTGTACAGGACTTCAGTGAGTAAACTGGAGGCAATTAGCCGAAACCAAACATTAGAAGCAAAAGGTTCCCTTCCCACAGCAAGAGACCTTGAAGGCCCGGCTTCGGATGGTAGTTCTTATCAGTGCTGCATTCCTAGCTTTGTTTATCTAACGGTCTCTGGTTCCCATCCTTGGTTACAAGCAAGCAGCTAATTAACTACTACTACATGTCCCATGCTGAAATATGGAGGGCTACCCGACACTACTAGCCAGGGCAGCTAGATGGTTCACTTGCTTCTGGATCTCACTTGCCGGAGAGGAGAAGAAGAAGGACATACCTTCCAACACTTTACAGTTGAAAACCAGACACCCGTGGGCACACAACATCAGAGTGTGATCAGAAGAGGGTAGCCAGGGTAACAAAAGGACAAATGAAGAGGCATCCACAAAGGGGGAAAGTGGGAGGCAGAAAAAGAAACTGGAACATTTTTAAAGCAGGTGAAAAGTGGGATGGTAGGGGATTAACTGGGGTTGTCGCTGCCAAACTGGGACAGGTGGAGGGTATTTAAGGCTGCCCTTGCACCCGTGTCTTGCTGGTGTCATGTCCACTGGGGCAACAAGATGGCTACTGCAGAAATGGCATGTAGGACTAGAGGGTCCTCCAGTTTGGCCAGAATGACTCCTTTTATTTTCATATGCTCTGTTACCCTGATTTCTGGGGGTCCCGGGAGGGAAACCTAAATGACCGAACCACAACACAACTTTGGGGGAAATTAGCTGGAGCACTCACTAAAGCTAGTGAGAGGCAGGGTAACTTAGCAGGATCTTGCAACCCAGTGTCTACGGGGTCAGGTCAGTCAAGCAGCCAGACGGGTTAAGACAATAAAAACAATGTTTATTAAGTACAGACAAATATTAAAGATACCACAGTCACACAGATAACTAAGGAATCAGAGACTGACTTAGGGATAGGGATTTTTCAGAGGGAAGTGGGTGATATGACACCTGTCTCGTAGTCCTGGACCTTGAGAGTGAAGTTGGGGTGCGATGAAGAAGCTCAGCGTGATTGGCTGAGGGGAGCTCGCCAAGCAGAGTGGTGGCAAGGCTGGATGGAACTCGGGAGCGATCCGAGCGATCCGAGGATGGTCTCGGAATCAGGGGTTTTTATAGGGGGAGATGTAACTGCAGGCTATGCTTTACTCGGTGAGAACAATGCATTTTAGGGGTGGGACAAAGCTTTGGAAAGGTCAGAATTTAGCATGATTGAATTAGAGCCGAATTAACAATAGTGTAGCCGGTATGCAAATGAAGAGTGCTTAGTACAGCTTTGTCAGGTTACTTGCTCGGGGCAGGGCGCCTTTGTTAGTATCGCGCATATGCAATGAGGTGTTTGCCGGAGAGGTCCCAGAAGTGACGAACCGGCTGTATCTGGCCTGCCTGGGTGGAGAGTGGAATGTCCAGCAATTATCGGCCATGCCTGTTTGTGTGCTTGTCCGGTGACCTCACAAACACGTGGAGCAGGGTGGCAGAGGAAAGCCGAATTGTTTGATATCAAAGTGATATCGAGTGCTATCTCCGGGTAGGCCTGGACCGCAGTAACAGCTCCTGCACACCAACTATAGCCTACAGCTTAAATGCTTTGCCCTTGTTCCTAGAGAGTCTCTGGGTTCGAAATTCTGGCAGGTTTTGTCAGAGGGGGTCTCTGCTTTGCTTCAGCAAGCCAAAAAGCGGGGAAAGATCCATCTCGCGGTGAAGCTGGACTGCACAAAGCCTATCACCATAGAAAGGGCATCTCTGTATTAAATCATCCGTCACTTTTCCGTGCTGTATCGATTTCATCTATTGTTGCCTGGTTACCCAATCTTTGCTTGGTTGCCATTGTCTTTATTTCTGACTCATCCTTGATTCTCGTCGCAATCCGAGGAGATCTGGTGACACACTGGCCTTCCACTCCCTCACTTAATAACTCCTGTTGTTTCGAGGCTTGGCTTTCCACCGCGCTGCTTTCGTGAGGTTAACTGATGATTGATGGGAAGCAAATGTGCACACTCTAAGAAACATCTGGAATGCTTAAAGAGATCATGATTTCACTCCGCGCTAACTTCAGGGGAGAATGCAGTGGAATCAAGGGAAAGCAGTATGCAGCGTTCCCTGGGCAGTTTCAAAATTTCAGGTGACTCCGATCCAGCATGTTCGGACTCTTCAAAGGGAGTAGGAACTTTTAGCACTGGGGGTGGACTTAGGCCATTTCTGCACTAGCCTGTTATAGCGCGATGATTCCAGTTTCAACATCCTCTGGAATCCTGGGCTTTGCAGTTTCGGCCGGCCCCTCCTGAAACTGCAAACCCCAGGATTCCCGAGGATGTTGAAAGTGGAATCATCGCGCTATAACAGGCTAGTGGGAAATGGCCTTAGTCAATTGTGCAGGAACATTTAGGAAGGCAATTGAGAGACTAACTTTTATTCTGCAGATTTGGGTCTTTGCATAGAATCATAGAGTTAGAGGGGGCCCTGTGGGACATCAAGTCCCATCCCCTGCCCAATGCAGGATCTCTAGCTAGAGCACCCCCAGTAAGGAGCTGTCCTGTCTTGTTTTAAAGGCATCCAGAGAAGGAGACCTTCCCCCTGCAATCTCTCTAGGCAGTTGGTTCCATGACCAAACTGCTTTCACTGACAAGAAATTCCTTCTAATGATCAATCAAAATCTATCCTCCTGTAACTTCAGACAATTAGACCTGGTCCTACCGTCCAGGGCAGCAGAGAACAGGCCTGCCTCCTGCTCTCTGGAACAGTTTTTGAGATATTTAAAGAACTGAAGTCATGCCATCCCTCAGTCTTCTCTTCACCAAACTGAACATGCCCAGTTCCTTCAACCTCTCCTCAACTTGTCTTGTCATAGACACAAGTTCAACCTGCTCCAACCTGTCTCTGTCCTTCTTAAAATGAGGCACCCAGGACTCAACAGAGTACTCCAGCTGAGGCCTGATCAGTGCAGAACAAAGCGCTGCTACCACTTCCCTTGACTTGGAAATGATACATCTATTAATGCCAGCTAATATAGCATTTGCCTTCTTTGCTGCAGCGTCACACTGCTGGCTCATGTTCAACATCTGATTAACAATAATCTCAAGGTCCCTTTTACATGCAGTAGTGCTGTGCTAATTTTCCCCCATCTCATACCTGTGCATTTCTCTTAAGTGGCCTAATTGTAGAATTTTGCATATATCTCTGTTGAATTTCATTTTATTAATTTCAGTCCAGTTTTCTTAATCTCTGTCCATCTTGGCTAGTTGTCCAGGGAGGAGATGCAATTAGACTTCAAATACATATTATTAGTGCCTCTCTCAGGGAGGAGAACTTTCCACCTTATTTGAAAGAGGCAGTGGTTAGACCACTCTTGAAAAAGCCCTCCCTGGATCCCTTGGACTTTAATAATTATAGACCAGGCCAGTATCTAATCTTTCTTTTTTGGGTAAGGCAATCAAGAAGACAGTTGCCTTCCAATTCCAGGTGCTCTTGGATAACACCTACTTCTTTGACCCATTTCAGACCAACTTCAGAGCAGGATAGGGAGTTGAGACTGCTTGGTTGTCTTAGTGGATGATCTTTGTCTTAGCAGTGACGGGGGTGGAGGTGTATCCCTGTTGGTGCTTTTAGACCTCTCAGTGGCATTCAGTACCATCAACTATGGTATCCTTGTGGGACACGTGGGGGGGGGGTTGAAAATCGGACACCCTGTGTTGCAGTGGTTCCAGTCTTACCTCTCGGGCAGGTTCCAAATGGTGGTGCTTAGGGACCGGTGCTCCTTGGAAAAGAATGGCATGCCCAAACGGAGATTGTGAAGGGAGGTCCATCAAGGTAGTGACATTCTCAAAGCATGGGGAATAGTAGTAGTAGTAGTAGTAGTAGTAGTAGTAGTAGTAGTAGTAGTAGTTGTTGTTATTATTATTATTATTTTAAAAAATGTTACCTGTAACTGTGGTTCTTCTATACTCTCACATAATCCTGCCCTACCTCCCCTCTTTCTTTCTTTTTTTAAAAATAATTGTATTAAGTTTCACAAATAAAAAAAATCATCTTAAATTGTACTTTTACATGTAGTGTTTTTGTTCTTCCACTCTGATCTAGTTTTCATTTTCTGGATATCTACTCACATATAAAAAATTATGCCTCAGAATTCTATGTTAGACCCCATCTTGAATACTGTGTCCAGTTCTGGGCACCCCAATTCAAGAAGGATATTGACAAGCTGGAGCAAGTCCAGAGGAGGGCGACCAAAATGGTGAGAGGCCTGGAAGCCATGCCCTATGAGGATAGACTTAGAGAGCTGCGGATGTTTAGTCTGCAGAAGAGGAGGTTAAGAGGGGACATGATAGCCATGTTTAAATATTTGAAGGGATGCCACATAGAAGAGGGAGACGGCTTGTTTTCTGCTGCTCCAGAGACCAGGACAAGGAGCAATGGATTCAAGCTGCAGGAAAGGAGATTCCACCTGAACCTCAGGAAGAACTTCCTGACAGTCAGGGCTGTCCGGCAGTGGAATCTGTTGCCTCGGAGTGTAGTGGAGTCTCCTTCCTTGGAGGTTTTTAAGCAGAGGCTTGATGGCCATCTGTCGGGATTGCTTTGAGGGTGTTCCTGCATGGCAGGGGGTTGGACTGGATGGCCTGTGTGGTCTCTTCCAACTCTGAATTTCTATGATTCTATGTTCATCTTACATGCTTGATCTTGCATTTCTCTCATCCACTCCTGTTACGTTAGTTATTCCTCTTTAATTTCAACCATAATTCAGACATTTTCACTTGGCAGTTCCCAGCAATTACCCATTACAATTTGCCATTCTGCTTTTATCTGATCATCTGATTTCCCCTTTAATCTTTGTGAGACAATATCCGCATTTCTATTCTCAATAAATGTCCCCCACCATTGTTCAATTGTGGGTACTACCTCCCCCTTTCAAGTCCCTGTTCTTTTGACAGATTTCAAAACTGACGGGAAGGGAGCTTGGTGGGCTGGATCATGCACAGTTTGTGGGAGGGGTGGGGTTCCTGCCAAGCTACTCAGCTGTGGAATAGTCCAGGAGGATCTCTGCACAGGTGTGAAAACCCATTGCGTAAGGGCACAAATGACCACCCGAAGAACCACAGCTATTGGTAAGCAACCTGTTCTTTTGAACCAAATTGCCAGTACTTCTTTGGAGGAACCACTGTTCAACCCAACACTTCTCCTTCCCCTTGCTCCTTCAAATGCCTGGAACTTCTCCTCCTTTCTTCAAGTCTGCCTTTATCCCCCATTTTAGGAGCTGTGCTCAGTGGATTTCTGCATTCTCTCCCAAAGCTTTTGCAGCTTTCTGTAGGAAGCAATAAAAAAAAGACCATTTGTTTCTACAGCCCAGTCAATAGACAACCACAAAATGAGCCTTGTCTCTTTGAGACTTTGCAGAGTCCATCGCTTTTGGCTGGAAAGTCCAGCAGCTCGATTATCTTTGACCTTCTGAGTGCTTGTAAATTCTCAGCTTCCACCCTTGGGATTTTGCTTGTGTGCGTGGATGACACATTGCCAAAAACAGCACAGCCCCAAAGCTACCTGTGTTTGTCAGGGGCTGTGTGCTTCAAAGCAGCCTCCCGCTGTCACAGCAACTGGTGACCTACTCAGGCTGTTATGGGCATGTGGTGGGCATTGCCAGAAACAGAAGCACAGAGCAAAATTGGCAGGGCAAAGAGTTGCTCACCAGGGCTAAGGCCAGGCTTACCTCAGCTAACAAAGCCTCCAGGAAGCTGTAAAGGGCTATCTGGCCCCAACTCCCGCTCTTGAGTAGGAGAGGGGACCCCTGAAAACTGTCTAGCTGCCACCTCCCACTCATTTGCCCAATGTAACTCAGTGGGAAGTTATTGAGGGGTTTAACTTGAACTTGAACTTTTCCACCTCTGTCTTTGCAAAGACTCATCTCCTATGGGAGATGAGAATCCTGTGTGCATACGAACACATGCACCAAGCAAAAGTATGTGAAGAGAGCATGGAAAGAAGACATCTTTAAAAGGAAGCATTGATCCAAAGCAAGCAGCCTTACATTATAGTTAAAGGGTATCTCAGGTATTACTTAGGAGTAGTTACAGAGTTACAGACAGCCTAGGTTATATTCAGTCAAGGTTAAAAAGAAGCATAAGCCCTGATGCGACTAGTTGAACTTTCGTACTCTCCTCGTGATGTATCTGGTGTTTGGGGTCTTGAATGGTCATGGGAAGCTGGAAGTCCAGACCCCTTTGTTTAGCCTATGACCGAGCACCCCACACCTCTCCATCAGACTCTTTGGCCATCTCCGCACTACACTGTTATAGTGCTCTTATTCCACTTGCAACATCCTATGAAATCTTGGGGTTTGCAGTTTAGGGAGAAGCATTTAGAACTCTCAACCAAAGACCTCTTTGGCCTCAGTAAACTACAAACCCCAGAATTCCACAGGATGTTGAAAGTGGAATAATTGGACTACAAGAGTGTAGTGTGGAAAGGCCCTTAGTCTCTGGAGCAAAAGAAAACAAGCTCATTCCATCTTCTACTTGACTTCCCTTCAGATATTTAAAGGTGGCTATCAGGTCACATCCTAGCCTTCTCTTCTCCCTTCTAAAGATACTCAGATTCATATACCGTTCCTCATAGGGTTTAATGGTTTCCAGACCTTTGATCAGCGTGGTCCCCCTTCTCAGGACACGTTCCAGCTCAATATCTTTCTTGTGGTGGCCAGAGCTGGGCACAGGCATTCCAGGTGAGGTCTGGCCAAAGCAGAACAGAGCACCACTATTACTTCCATTAATCGGGATGTCATAATCTGGTTGATGCATCCAAGACTTTCATTGGCTTTTTGGGTGGCTGCATCACCCTGTTGACTTAAGTTTAGCTTGGGATCTACTAAGGACCCTAGATCCTTTTTCACATGTGCTGTGGTGAAGCCAGGTGTCACCATCCTATATCTATGCATGTCATTTTTTCTGCCCAAGTGTAATATCTTACATTTATCCCTGTTGATATTAATTTTGTTGGCTTTGACTCAACTCTCCAGTCTGTCAAGGTCATTTTGAATTTTGATCTTGTCCTTTGTGATTTTCACTACCCCACTCTCCCCCAGTTTGGTGTCACCTATAAATTCGATAACTATGCTTTCTATCACATTGTCTAAGTCATTTATAAAGATATTAAGCAGCACCAGACCCAGGACAGAATCCTGAGGCACCCTTCTCATCACTTCTCTACACGATCAAAAGCTGCCCTTTCTGAGCATTGCTTGGTTTTCCTCTGGGTGTTTTGGTTTTCAGCTCTCAATCCTGGCCTGGTGTGGTCAATAGTCAGGAATTCTGGGAGTTGTAGTCCCAAACCTCTAGAGAGCACTGGGCTGCAGAAGGGTATTATAGAGAGAGAAACTGGCTGTAATGCACATTCATTTAGAGATCTCCCAACATCCCAGCATGGAAGGAAAGCTGAGCACCTCGTGGATTCCTTCATTTGCAATGAAGGATTGTAAGTGTGGCACAGTAGGAAAGATCCTTCATTGCAAATGTGGCACATTGCATACTTTCTCTTTCAAAGCCATTAGCCCAGCAAGCTCTTTCCCTCTGTGTTTCCCCCTCTCCCATTAATTACCTTCGCAGCATCGCTTGATTGTACGAGCTGGCCCCAAATAGCTGAGCAGCCCACTGCAGCCCAGGCAGCGAGCGGACGGACGTCCTTGGCAGCATTTGCCTCGCTAGCAGCCAGCACTTAAATCCCTCTGTGTTGCTCAGCTTACCGTCTGATTGCCTGATTATTTCAGACGCTAAATCTGGCAATTAAGTGTCTGTGATACTAAAAATGGCAGTTCCCAATTGGTTTTTTTTTTAATAAAAAGTATTTTCTTCTCTCTTAGTTCTGTGTTGGTGACGGCTCCCTCCACTAACCTCAGCAGGATGATGGCCTTGCTCCAATGAAAGAGGAGGGACTCAACAGAGGCACTTGCTGCCTACAGTGGAGCAGGAGTGCTCCAGTTCTGTTGCATATTCCTGGTTGCATTTTCTGTTGCTGTAAGCAGAAGCTGCTCTCAGCAGTGCTAGAAAGAGGGTAGCACATACCCTTCACAGAGCCACAAGTTTGTTAAACTGGGCCTGGACTCTTATGGTAACACTACAGTGGCCCTGTCATGAGGTTTTTGTAGCAAGATTTGTTCAGAGCCAAAGAAGGGCATTGACCCATCCTTTTCTTGTCCCTCCTATAGCTTTAACCACAAATATTTGAAGGGATGCCACATACAAGCTTGCTTTCTGCTGCCCAAAGACTAGAGCCATTTCCACACTAGACTGTTATAGCACTATTATTCCACTTGCAACATCCTATGGAATCCTGGAGTTTGCAGTTTTGGGAGGGGCTGGGTGGCCCCTCCCGAAACTGCAAACCCCAGGATTCCATAGGATGCTGCAAGTGGAATAATAGCGTTATAACAGTCTAGTGCAGAAATGGCCTAGAAATGGAGCAGTGGCTTCAAATTACAGGGAAGGAAATTCCCCCTAAACATTAGGAAGAACTTCCTGACGATAAGAGCAATTTGACAGTGGAATATGCTGCTGCCTTGGAGTGTGGTGGAGTCCCTTCTTTCTTTGAAGGTTTTTAAACAAAGGTTGAATGGCCATCTGTTGAGAGTGTTTTGACTGTGTCTTCCTGCATGGCAGAATGGGGATGGATTGGATAGCCTTTTGGGTCTCTTCCAATTCTTATCTTTCTGAGATTCTAGGAGTAACCATTTTTGTGTCTCTTTCTTTGGTCTCCCTCCAGGCCCACGTCTTTGATCTGAGCATCAACAAATACGAGGCCATCTGCAACCAACCGGTGGTAACCAAGAAGAGGAACAAGATCACCCACATCCAGTTCAATGCCATCTATCCTGTTGTCATCATTGGAGATGAGCGGGGCCACGTCATCTGTCTGAAGCTGTCTCCCAACCTCCGCAAGATGCCCAAGGTAAGTTGTTTGGGGCTGGGTCAATTTGTGGAGAGTGTGCCAGACCTGAGAGCAGGGTAACAATCCACACTGTGGAGTAGGAGGATTTCCACTATTCTGTTGAGACAAAGGACAAAGACCTTTGGATGTTGGACAGTTAGAGCTGCCAGTGGTTGCCTTGCAGTTAATGGGTCTGTTGCCCACCAATGTGAAGACTAAACGTATCCCAGCTGGAACTGAGATGACTTGCTTTGGGCAGGACAACCGGTGGCCATTAACCATGATCGCTATGAGGCATCAGACTCAGTAAGCCCCCCATTGCTGTTTTCTAGGATGAGGGCAGGCAGGGATTAGTGAAATGCTAAAGCCTTTAGATCCTCCTTGCAGACTCGACGGGATACCTATTTGGCCATGGTGGGGACGTAGCTGCTTGGCCTGATGGACTTCAGCACTATCCAGAAGGGTTCTTCTTGTGTGTTTATGATTTTCCTTATCCCTTTGGTTCAGGCCCTTGAGGGGCAAGGATTGGGGGAACTGTCCTCCTCTTTGAGTTCCTGGGTCTCTTTATCTCCTTTGTCCAGGGAGGTACCTTCTCAGAATGCCACTAGGTGTGCCTGGTTGTCTTAACAATTAGGGGAAGGTGTCTCTTGGTACTGGCTGGGTCCTCACATGGTGGTTCTAAAACCAGCCCCTGCTGGCCTTTCTTTAATACAATAAGCAAGAACACTACAAGTATATCTAGTTAGCAAGGTCTCTGGCAGTGAAATGCCTTTTTTTTACCAAGCATTTTTATGCATACCCCACACCTTTTTCTCCTCTTCCTCTGTCTTTTTGGAAAGTTTTTAGCAACATGGGCATTGGGAGGATAGTGAAGGAGGGCTGGAGAAGCACAAGACTTTTTGTGTTGGGTTGCAGCATCATGTCTGTGGTAAACAATGCAATAAAGTCTCAGCTGGGAAAGAGTGGGATTCTCCTATAATCAATCTTATTTCAGCTGCTTGTGCTGGCTTACAACAGGTGAGGTAAACAGCAGCTGCCTCCAGAATTGTTTAGTGAGGGTTAGTAAACAGCAAAACAAAAAGAAAGGTGAGAGTAGCAAATCTGCCTCACCACTACCCACAGTGTGCTTTTTTTAAAGGGAAAAACCCCCCCTCTAAATTTGGCCACCAAAATGAAAATCTTAAGAAAAGTGGAGGCTTGTGAAAGAGTAAGTCATCTCTGGGTACATTTTGGAAGAAACTTTCAAGCGGTCTCCAGAAGGTTCAAAATACTTATGCAAGGCTTCCCTGACCTCAGTTGTTTCATTTCACATGTGCATAGTAAGTTGTGAATAAAAAGTATCCCAAAACATGTGGAGCTGCTCTTCTTTTTTGAGGTGTTTGATACCTCTGGTACCAAATTTTCTGCTGATAGAAGGAATGCCCAGGAACACACTGACTTGGATAACTGAGGTGTACCTGTAGAGAATGACATGGCCTTTGCCTTGAGCGTATGTAAAAATATTTGGTGTTTGTGCTATTGCGGTACAAAAGGTAATGCTATGAGCTTATGATTACTAAACAGGAATAACTATTCTGGATGTTCATAACTGTCTGTTGCTGTGTGTCTTCAAGTTTTTCTGACTTACAGCAACCCTATGGGGAACCTATTATGGGGTTTTTGTGACAAGATTTGTTCAGATGAGGTTTGCCATTGCCTTCATCTGGGGCTGAGAAAGTGTGATTTGCCCAAGGCCACCCATTAGGGTTCCACGACTGATTGGAATTTGAACCCAGAGTCATAATCCAATGCTCAGACCACTCCACCACTCTAGCTCTTACCTGGATGTTGGTCATATTAATATATATTGGGAAAAATATGGTTGTTGCCTCAAGAAATATACTCAAAGGCTGGACAGAAGAAGGAACCTTAGACTTGATTACAGAAGCTCCTGGAGCAAGCTTCCAAGAGAACAAGTCTGGTCCAGCAGTTATGAGAGAGACTCCACATCACACTTGCCTTTCCCTAACTCGGAGAAACAGCAACTTCGGGGAAAGGAGGTAAGAAGCAATGCCTATGTATACATAAATCTAGAAAAGACACAATAAGATTTTGTAAAAAGAAGTTCCCAGTGATGCTAGGCTGGGGAGTAGAACAAAGCAGAGCTATGGTAACTGGGACAATTTCTTCGACTTTGTGTCTTGCTACTCTGTGTGAAAAAGTATGTATGTATTTTAAAGTGTGGTTTAATATACTGAACAATTAGTATAATTAGTTTGAAACAACTACTACTAAGAAATATTTTAAAGACATTTGATACAGCAGCTAAAAAAGCCAATGAGATTCTGGGCTGCATCAGTAAGAGTATAGTGTGTAGGTCAAGTGTAGTGATGGTACCACTTTATTCTGCTTTGGTCAGACTTCACCTGGGATATCTTGTCCAGTTCTGGGCACCACAGTTCAGGAAGGATGTTGACAAGCTGGAATGTATCCTGAGGAGGGTAACCAAAATTGGAAAAGGCCTGGAAATCATGAAGCCCCATGAGGAGTGGCTTAGGGAGCTGGGGATGATTCCATCTAAACATTAAAAAGAACTTCTTGATGGTAAGAGCAGTTCAGAAGTGGAATGTGCTGCCTCAAGGGAGTGTGGTGGAGTCTCTTTAGAGGTTTTTAAACAGGGGCTGGATGGCCATCTGTTGAGAGTGCTTTGACAATATATATCTGCTTGGCAGGGGGTTATGGTTCTATGGTCTCTTCCCACTTTATAACATTTAATAAAAATGTAATAAAAATACTGTGAGGTGACTTCTGCAGGCCAAAAGGGAAGAGGTGCCTATGTGCCACACCAGATTTTCTGCCCAGCTTTCAGTGTATTTTTCCAGCAGTAAGACAAGGAAGAGATGGCAAAAGATACCCAATCCACTGTGGTAAGATTACTGCAGAGACAAGAGGAGAGGGAGATCCAAATGCAAGGCTGCAGGCAGGGTCACAAATGTAGAGAAGTGATTCAGAATTACCGGGCTGCAAGAACATTATGGGGCTTAGTCTGGTGTATCCCTGTTTGCATACCCTCTGACTGTCCTGAATTGGCAGGGACAATCCTGATTAATCCTGCCTTCCCAATTTTTCAGCTGCTTTTAAAGTGTCCCAGTTTCTCTCTTCTCTTCCCACTCTCCCCCTTTGTCATCAGCTTGCTACAACTGCTGTAAACTGAGTTCAGATTGCAAAAGTAAGTTTGCACTCTGTTCACTCAGCAGGAGGAGAGAAGGGGAGGTAGAATCTTGCCCTTCCCAGAAGGCTCAGGCAAAATCAATCTGCTGCAGCCTCTCCCAGCTTCTCTGTCCTTCCACATTAATAACTTTAGCCATTTTGACCACACTCTGATGTTGCTTGGCCACACATGTCCTGGTATGTATGTATGTATGTATGTATGTATGTATGTATGTATGTATGTATTTATTTGTATTCCCGCCTCTCCATATGGATCGAGGCAGCGAACAACTTACAAATAGCATGTATTTTGAAACATTTCTATACATGCCCCCAACAAGCTGGGTAAAATATTGGAGAGTACATAAGCTGTTATCTGACAACTCACTCTTTTGACGCTTCCAAATGAATGACAAGTTCCATTAATTCAGCATGGGTTCCTCTCTTCTATCAGTTCTTCTTGTCTGTGGAGGCTTGCTTGGAACTGCTCACATACACTGGTTGCAAAGTGAGCTGAAAAGTTAAAAAGAAAAAGGGCACCCAGTCAACTGAGAGACTTTGCAAGCAGTGTGCATGCAGTCAGTCCCAAGTGAGTCTCTGTAAGTCCTTTGTGTTCCCTATGGTACAATCCATGGGTTCCACTTTTCAACCAATTCCATTTTCTGGCAGTATTCTGGTCCCTAATCTGTCAGATAAGTCGGGGAAGCCTGTGTATGATTTGACCTGGAGAGTTAGGGGGCCCTGTGACTTTTGCACACAGCTTCCTGCTTTTGCTACTTTGATTTATTTATTATTGACTGATTTATAAAACCAGCTCAGTTGTTGCAGTGGCTTATAATCGCATTTTAACAACTAAAAATTACAAATAAGCCATTGGGTCAAAAAAGAAAAGAAAAGAGCAACAAGCATCTTCTCAGGTTGATATCATTGCAAACAGGACTGGAAAAAGCCTGAATTTATCATGAGTTGTGATGTCCACTTTCTCTGCCTCTAACAGCATTAGCCTATGAGACTTCATGACTGTCAAATTGCCCCTAGTTAGTCAGGTCCTGTTTCTTGTGGAATGTTTGCTTTAATTGATTATTTTGTCTCATTGTTACTTAGAGGAAGCTAGTAATTAACAGCTCCCTGCCCACACACACATGGGAAGTAGGAACCTCTGAATTAGGAACAATTAATCAGTGATGCTGTGTTGCTTTGAACTGGCAGGTGTTAAATGCTGACGTCTCAAGAAGGAATCTTCTAATTAAAAACACAGTAAGTCTAAAAAGCCTCAATAAGTCTTTCCCTGATGAAACTGGAGAGCCTGGCACCACATTTGCACCTACACTTGGGAGGGAAAATCCCCCCAAATTAGAGCTGGGGAAAAAAATGAAGGAAGAATAATTAGACAAGAGTGCAATGGAATGGTGGCAGTGTTTGTTTAGGAATTTGTTTGCCTTGTTTTTCCTTGCGGAGACTCAAAAGCAGTTTGCAATCAATAATGTATGATCACCATGCAAGTGGGGCATCTCCTCTATAAACAAACTGCCAGAAGTACGTGGAGTTGTAGCTCGGGATACATCCTTAATGTTTTTTCTTGCTTTTCTTCAGTGATTGCTGTACAACATTACAGCAAAAGAATGTTTCTCACTGACCAACCAAAGCTTTTAATGCCATATCTACTGTTATGTAATGTTCCAGCTATGCCTGAAAGCTGTAAGCAAGACTGCCAAGGCTACTGGGTTTCCTCTGCTTTATATAGCCACTCAGACAACTTGGAAAAGTTATTTTTTTGGACTACAGTTCCCATAATTTCTCAACCACTATGTCTACTCTGAGAGTTCTCATTGTGTGCCTTCCAGTAGTTTCTGACTTGTGGCGACCCCAAGGCGAAGCTATCATAAGGTTTTCTGGGGCTGAGAGTGTGTGACATGTCCAAGATCACCCAGTAGGTTTCCATGGCTGAGCAAGGAACTGAACCCTGCCCTCCAGAGTCTTAGCCCAATGGTCAAACCACTACACTACCCTGACTCTCATTCTGACAGTTACAGCCCCCAAAATTAAGTTTCTCTGAGCACTGCTAGTTGGATACCCATAAGATAAAGGCTGGCTTGATCCATCCAAGGTGGTGTCTCTCTGGTCCAGCATCCTCTTTCTTAGAGTTGCCAGGCAAACTCTCCAAGAATGTCTACAAGGAAAAGACATTGTTGACTGGGTTTAGAAGCATAGGAGCCCAACTTTTTCTGTAATGCAAAGCAGCTCTGGCTCTTGGCACTCTGCACTTGCACCAAAACACCTTCCTGTCTTCCAGCCAGCACTCGAGTGGCAAAGAAATGCAGCCACCATGCAAACGTAATAGAAACCCATTCAGGGTCTGACACTTACGGAACAATATGTGGCGTCTTGGCAACTGTAAGCTGTTAACAGAGTAAGCGCTGTGTGGCTAGGAATGATTCCTGGGTGTCTCTTCTGAGGAGCCTTTCCTGCCTGACATCCAAGTATTAATAGCCAGAAGGCTTTTTATAGGCGCTCGCTCTGATTTCTCAATTGCCCGTGACAGCAAGGATAAGCAGAACATCAGGAATTGTTAGCAAGAGCGATTCAGGCCCATTACGGTTGATGTGGGATGGGGAGACTGACAGCTTGAGGAGGGGAGTGAGAGGCATTTCTTAGCTGTATTGGACAGTCCAGCAATAAAAGACACAGGCAGCTAATTTTTGATGAGCTTTCGCTCCATCGCCATAGGATTTGACAACCTTGTTACACTCAAAAGGGTGTCTCTTCAGCAAGCTGAGAGTTTCCAACACAGGTGGCAGCCAGCAAAAGTGGAAATTGTGATCTAGAGACTCCTCCAAGGGGAGACTTTGCGCATGGACTTTGTTGAAATGATCCCTTAATGAACAGGAGGAAGTCTGTAATTACAAAGGACCCCCCAGAGGGCCTGTCAGGGCCTGTCTCCGGCAGCCCTTTGCACATAACTGGGAGCAGACTGGGCGGTCTGGGATGAACAGCTTGGCCACCTGCTCCGTTGCTGTGGCATTTTTCCATCCATGCGTCATGCAGAAACACACCCACCCACTAAGTGACAGGGAGGGAAATGGTGAAAGAGTTCAAAAGGGAACCCTCATGCCCACGTTTCTTGGTCTAAAAAATCGCAGACTGGACATTTCATTCCCCCGCCCCTGTTTTTTTAATAGGGAGCGCATACCAGATATTTTTATGTTTTTTATTTTCTCATTTAATATCCTCCCTTTCTCCAAATATGGAGCCAAAGGCAGTTTACAGCAAGATTAAATCAAAATACAGCTTAAAAAAATAATAAAAACCGTTTTAAAAAACAAATAAGTACTATATATAAGTGAAGTATTGGAAATTGTTTATGGACATTATGAGCAATAAGAAACCTAACAATGTAATAATTTGTGATTGTGGGTACTAATAATTCTAGGTGGACCACTTAGTTGGATCTGTAATAGACTGTTGTTAACTGCTGTCACATCAACTGTGACTTATGGTGACTCTATGGCCATTTCCACACTACACTCTTATAGCGTGATTATTCCACTCTCAACATCCTATGGAATCCTGGGGTTTGCAGTTTTGGGAGGGGCCCGCAGGCCCCTCCCGAAACTGCAAACCCCAGGATTCCATAGGATGTTGAAAGTGGAATAATCGTGCTATAAGGGTGTAGTGCGGAAATGGCTTATGTGTGAAAATAATCTATCTAAATGCCTTGACCCTATACAGTCAGCCCTCCCCATTTGCAGGTTTCACTTTAGCGGATTTGATTATTCACGGATTATTTGCTGTCACCTCTGCTGCCCCCCTTTGTCATTTCTAATAGGGACTGCAAGCCTCGTGAGACTGAGAAACTGAGAAGGAGGCTTGTAAGTCCCTCTTAAAAATGGTGTGGGGCAGCAGTGAAGGTGGCAGTAAGCCCCACCAGCCACCCACTTCTGCCTTGTGGAGGAACCCTGGTGCCTCAAAAGAATCCACGGTGGGTTGAATATGGTGGTCATCCTTTTTTGTGTGTTAAATATGGTTTGGGAGGGCCTAGAGTTATTCACAGTTTTTACACTTTCACGGGGATCCTGTGCCCCTAACCCTAGTGAATGTGGAGGGATGACTATATATTCTCTCTAAAACATCCCCCATTTGCTCAATCACCCAGTTGCACTTCATGGTGATCAATTTATCCATGATTCTAAGCAACCACATTGTGTGTCCAGGGAACCTTCCTGGTTTCCTTTATTGTTGTTAATTGCTGTCAAGTTGACCATATGGATGAGAGACCTCTAAGTCACTCTCTTCTCAGCTGCCCGGCTCAGGTCTTGCAGATTCAGGGTCGTGTCTTCCTTGATGGAGTCTGTCGAACTGCAATGTGGTCTTCCTCTTTTCCTGTTTTCTGCCTTCCCAAGCATTATTGTCTTTTTCTACTGAGTTATGCCTTCTCGTGATATTGCCAAAGTATGACAGTTTAGTCATCTGTAATATTAGAATAATATATTTTTTCTTTTCTTTTTTTATTTCTTTTTCTTGCATTACAGTTTGGCATGGGAGAGATGTCGTAGCCCTTTTGTGCTTTAGTAAGTTATTTTTAGTATTCTAGTTAGTACCTTAGCTTAGCGCATTAGCTCTGTTTTTTCTTTTTTCTTTCTTCTGAATGCATCTCTCTCAGATTGTGATTTTGAAAGTGAATTAGATTGCTTGTTTTAGAACTAATAAATAATTTAGAAAGCAAATAAGTTGTGCTATTAAAAGAAGCACTAATTTGAAACAGTTTACAAGTATTTAAACACAACAGTGAAGATAAAAGTACACTCCTTGCCATTAAAAGATCTTTCCACAGTGGCAAGTTAGCAGCCAAAGGCCCATCTGAGTAAAAAGTTCTTTGCTTGCTAGTAGAAGGAGAGCAGAGAAGGGGCCAATGTAGACTCCTTGTGAGGAAGTTCCACAACTTGGGAGCAGCCACTAAGAAGGCCCTTTTGGTCAGTACTGTTTGAAAGGGTGGTCTCTGGACAAGTGCTGGTCCATGATTTTCATTGACTCCTGTTCCATGGCAAATTTCCAGGAAGGAAAGAATCCGTTGTAGTCAATGGCTATAAATATAGTATCAGTCAACAGCGCACTGGGAGGAAAATTCTGTGGGCCACTGTTACTGCAGTCCAGGCCTACCCGGAGATAGCACTTAATATCGCTTTGATATCAAACCATTCAGCTTTCCTCTGCCACCCCACTCCACATGTTTGCGAGGCCTCCAGACAAGCACGTAAACAGGCGCGGCCGATAATTGCTGGACATTCCATTCTCCACCCAGGCAGGCCGGATAGAGCCAGTTCGTCGCTTTGAGGACCTCTCTGGCAAACACCTCGTTGCGTATGCTCAATACTAACAAAGGCTCCCCTGCCCCAAGCAGGTGGCCTCACAAAGCTGTACTAAGTGCTCTGTATTTGCATACTGGCTACACTATTGTTAAATCGACTCTAAGCCAATCATGCTAAACTCTGACCTTTCCAAAGCTTTGTCCCGCTCCTAAATAGCATTGTTCTCACCGAGTAAGGCATGGCCTGCAGTCACAATTCACCCTATAAAAGCCCCCGATTCCGAGACCTTCCTCGTATCGCTCCTGAGTTCCATCCAGCCTTGCCACCGCTCTGCTTGGCAAGCCGTCCCCTCAGTTCCAGTAACTGAGCCTACTCAACCTGGGATGGCTCCCGAGTTCCAGACCGCCTTGCTGTCGCTTTGTTTGGCGAGCTCCCCTCAGCGAGCCGCACTGAGCTTCTTCCCTGCACCCCAACGAACTCTACCTTCATATCTCTCCAGGACTACGAGACAGGTGTTGTATCACCCGTTTCCCTCCGAAAATCCCTACTTCCAATTCTTTAGTCAGCTGTGTGACTGTGTTGTCTTTGATATCTATCTGTATTTAATAAAACATCATTTTTGCTATTTTAAACCGTCTGACTGCTTGACTGACCTGATCCCGTAGACGCTGGGTTGCAGGATCCTGCTAAGTTACCCTACCTCTCACTAGCCTTAGTGAGTGCTCCAGCTAATTTTCCCCAAGGTGTTGTTGTTGTTGTTGTTTGGTTATTTAGGTGTCCCTCCTGGGACCCCCAGAGATCAGGGTAACACCACCCACATCAGATAACTTAAGAGGCAGTACTTTAATCTGTCTCTTCAGTAAATGTGCCTTTGGTGGTGGTGGGCTCTCCCACAGGTGTCATGAAAGCTGGATAGGCACCTACCAGGAGACATAGTCTTTCAGACAGTCTGGAGCAGGCTGTATAGGTTTGGTGCTGCTGCTAATTACGTCTTAACTTCTGGCAATGAAGCAGTCTGTGCAGAATTGGCCGGCAGGCCTCCTTTCTGATGGAGAAATGGGCGCAAGAGTGGTCCCAGGCTTTCTCAGAGCACATCTGGTGAGCAGTAGTGGCTGGTGCTTCCCATGCAGGTGGCAGTGTTGAATCCACATTGGGTTTTAGATTGAACTTTCCATCTTTCAAAGACTGTCAGCACCTTGGATAGCTCCTTCAGAGTTGAGAGTTCCATGTGCATTCTTCTCTCTCTCTCTCTCTCTCTCTCTCTCTCTCTGTATGTTTAAAAAAGCACTGCCTTGTCCTTTGCCCCAGGCAGCAAAAAGTCTTGGGCATGCCCTTCCTGCAATGGGTAGTAGGAGCCACCCAGCTTGCTAAGCAAACAAAGTGCTCCTTGCTTGACACTTAATGCTGGATCCAGGCTGCAGTTGTATGTGCCCTTGCTTGGGAGAAGCCCCATAAAGGCCACTTTGTGGCTTCTTTCTCAGTAAGAATACAGTAACTAGCACCGGAGGTAGATTTGTCTCTCTGCTTGATGCCCAGCCTCTAAACCCTTCTTCATGTTCCTGTTTTTGAGCCTGCTTTGATCATCTCAGGTGGCACAACGGAGGCTGATGTTTTTCCATTTGCACTTCAAAATTGGCCCCAGGGATTTGGATAGCAGCCAGTCTTCCAACAGGTAGACCTCCTCCCACCTCCCTCAAAGGCAGAGGCTGTTAGGCGGATAACATTCTTGCCTGAAGCGACTGGCTCTTGTCACTCTGTCTTCCTTTGATAACTGTTTGTCTGCTGCCTTCCAGAAAACCAGAAAGTATTGCTTCCAGTGATTTTCTACTAGCCTCCCTGACAGCGGATTTAATTCAACAACCTCTGTCTCCAGGCCGCTCTGACCACCCACATTGCCTCAGCTCACCCTGCACTCATCAGAAAGGCTGGGCTTTGAGTGTTTTCATAGGTGATGGCACAAGGCAGATGACCAACACGCCAGCCCAGTGAGGAAATGTACATTGAGTTGATTGTGGATTCACACAGAATGGCAAGAACAGTGTCCCTGATCTCCAGCTGCGCAGTGTGCACTGTACCCCCCCCTCCACCCACATGTATGCTGGCACTTTGTGCATCACACCGTGGGCCGAGTCCCCCAACACAGAACTCCCCGCTTAGTTGTTGCTGGTACATGGCATTTTTAAAATCAGCAACCAGGCTGAAAGTGCTTGCCTGTCTCCACCGAAAAAAACGAGCTGTGTTGGGAGAGAGCAGCACAAACTTGGCCCAGCGCCACCAGGAGTTGTTTGACAATTCATTAGTTTCCAGATCACCAGTTGGGGTCTGCTGTTGGGTTGGTTGTTTGCTCACTTGCTGTCAAGCCTGGTTTCAGATTCTTAACAGCAGTAGTGGGTGGGGATGTGCAAATCACCCTGTGGCCGTCCCCTAGGTCTTCTGGCTGGACACAGACTCTTCACTCACTCCACCATCCTCTCGACAGTTTTCCCAGACTTTTTTCTTTTCTTTTTTTCTGGCCATGGGTTTTATGTGAGTTGTTTTATAGTTTTGTACATATTCCTGTAGGTATTCTTTCTATATGTTAATTGTGAAGACATGCCAATAAAGGAGACCATCATAAGGCAAAAGATGCATGCCCCTCTTGCTTTCCTGCATCTTAGTTTCCTGCCACTAAATTCAACAGCCACCCCCTCCTGCAATTCACCCAGAGATCCTGCCCCAGCCACCCCCACCTCATACTATATATCCCAGAATTTTGTACTGGTTAGACACCACTTAAGGTTGGGGAAAGAAGCAAGAAGGAAATTGAAAATTCAAGCAGGTCCATGCAGCAAGCACCCTTGGGCTGCCCACACGAATGCAGAGCGCACTTCTGTAATTTCCCACACATTTCAGCATCATAGCCACACAGTGTCTCTAGAATTTCCTAGCATGCACATGGGTGCAGCGTGATAGTGTGTTCACACACAACGGCAAACAAATGCTCACAGATTTCTGCAGGGGAATCTCTAGCTCTCTGCATCCTCTCTCTGGATCACAGTGCCTGTATCTGCTTACTTAGAAGTGAAACCAACAGACTTTGATGGGGCTTAGAGGCCTTTGAGACTGAACAGTTGCAGCACTATGATTTAACCAACTAGTTCCATCCCATGGAATGCTGGGATTTTCAGCATAGGATGGGGCATTCAGAATTCCCAGCCAGGGTGCAATAGTGGCTCCCTAAACTACAAATCTCAGGACACCACGGAATGTAGCCATGGCAGTTAAAGTGTAAACCTCATGCTATAATTGGTTAGTGTGAAAGAGCCCTTACTCTCTGGGAAGTTCAGAAAATACATGATGAAGAAAGCTTAACTGCTAGGGAGAACAAGGATCTGGCTATTATTACCTTTTGTGGGGAGACTTGCTGTTTCCTGTCATCTTTGTTCCATAGGTTATGACAGCAGTTAAGGCTGCCCAACTTAATATTGGTTTGGATTCAGTGTCACTCGTTCATCCATGACAAACTTGGAGTAGAAATCCAATCACGTAAAGTTCTGTTTCCATAGAATCATTTAATCTTAGAGCTGGAAGGGACTGCAAAGACCATCTAGTCCAACCCCATTCTGTCGTGCAGGAAGACCCAACTAAAGTGCTCCTGAAAGATGCTCATCCGACCTCAGTTTGAAGGAGAGTTCATCTCCTCACGAGGCACTGTCAAACAGCTCTTACAGTCAAGAGACTTTTCCCAATGTTTAGGTGGACTATCTTTTCTTGGAATTTGAATCCATCAGCTCTCATTCTAGGCTGAAGCAGCAACAATTTTGGATCAGTGTGCGTCTGTGCGCATGCATTTGCTTCAGGTTTTACTGGGAAAGTAATGGGGAGGAGAAAGAGAGAGAGGAAGGACACAGGAGGAGAAGTAGTTAACTCTGTGGCACAGCAATGATTGACTCCACACAAAGGTACAGATTTAAAAAAAAGATAAAATACAATTCAACAGATTAGTTCCCAGCAGGAGAATACAGAGATCAAAATTCAGGGTGCCAACTAAATGCCAGTTTTAAGAGGAAAGTTCTTCTGCCACCAAAGAGTATAAAGATTAGGGAATGAGGAGGAATAGGAAAAAAAAGACTGCCTGACAGCATCTCTTTTTGAGGACAACAGGTCAGATGTAGATAACGCTCACTCATTCTTCCGCTGTGAAGTGGAGCTCAAATCCTCTCCCTCCCCCAGGCAATATTTGAGAATCCTTGTTGCATTGTGCAGATATGAATTTGGGGATTCCACTTGTCCCTCTGCTCTTGCACTGCTGAACCCTATCCCCCCACCTTCCCTTGCACCTTGCAAGGTTGCCAGGCAGGGCTGAGAGAGAAAAGCCCCGGCAGGAGCATCCCTGGAAAGAATGGAGTAAGTAAGCCTGCACCCTCTTGCTGGTTTTCCAGGGTCTTCTTTCCAGGGTATTGGGTGCTGGGCATCGCGGGCTCTCATGGATTGATGGATTGATCAATTGATTGATCGACTGATTTGCTGCATCTTTGGTTATTGATGAGAATTCCGTGCTTGTTTTCAGACTGCCTCTCTCATTACCCTCAGCATCATGTGCTGATTCCCCCCCCCTTTAGCATGAGATCCCCAAAAGGTTGCTATTTTTTTATAAATACCTTTGAGCCCTGGTGGTGCAGTGGTTAAATGCCAGTACAGCAAGCCACAAGGTTGTGAGTTCGATCCTGCCCGGCTCCAAGGTTGACTCAGCCTTCCATCCTTTCACAGATTGGTAAAATGAGTACCCAGCTTATTGGGGGCATATATAGAAATGTTTTGAAATACATGCTATTTGTAAGTTGTTCGCCGCCTCGATCCATATGGAGAGGCGGGATACAAATAAATAATAATTTAAAAAAACCCCACTGCTACCACGTTGGTTACCAGTGATGTATTTAAGTCTTTTACTCCAAGTCTCAAGTCAAGTCTCAAATCCTTGAGGATCCTTTCAAGTCAAGTCTCAAGTTTGGAAGCCAACTTTATACCCCAACCAAAATTCCAGAATTATTGGATAGAGTGAAATAAATTCAGTTTTAACAATTTAAGCAGAGTTCCCTCTCCACATTTGCAATTTTGCCATTTGCAACTTCGGAAGTAGAGAATAGAATCCTATCTTACTCCCCATTACTGAAGCTTCAAAAGCTTTAAAGGGAAGGATCTTTCCTCTTCAAGCCCATTGCCTAACACATTTGCTGTTCCCCTCTGAGAAATGCACCCTGCACTCTGGGAGCGAGTCTTGTCTTTTGCTCTTAGGAAATGTTTTAGAAGTCTCCTCTGATATGCAGCAGGGACAGGCTGCTGAGCAGACCTCAAGCCTGCCTCAAGCCCATTGCTTAACTTGTTTGCTGTTCCCCTCTGAGAAATGCACCCAGTCTTTGGGCTTGAGAGAGATTGTCATGTGACTAGTAAGCAAAAAGAGATGGAGACGTTCAAGTCAGTCGTTAAAAATATACGAGTCTCGAGTCGAGTTGAGTCAGTGCATCATTTATGGCTGAGTTGAGCTGAGTCGAGTCTCTGAAGCGACTTAAGTCCGACTTGAGTCTGAGTCTGTAGACTTGAGTCTATATCACTGTTTGTTGCTGCTGCTAGAATTCTGCAGGAGATGTGGCTGCTCTCCCTGATAGGCCAGAGTGTCCTCCTGTCCCAGAGGGCTGGGTGAGATAGCAGAGCAGAACGCCTCCCTGGGGTTCCAGAAGACAGGAAGTGATTGTTCCTATCTGATAAATAGAAGATAGATGCATGGATGGATGGATGGATGGATGGATAGATGGATAGTTTAGTATGGTCACAGATCAGCATAACAGCAATAAAATCCAAATAAAAATAAATATAAACATACAAAAGGATGAAAATAGAGATACAAATACAGATAAGTATTAATCTGTCAGATAACAGAACAGAGCTCAACTAGACTATCATTATTCTGATATGTGGTGCCAATCTTCGCCCAACGAATTTTAATTGCTGCTGCACTAAATTTAGCCACTTTATAGATTATAATGAGAGCAGCAAAGAAATGTATGGCTGTTCTGAACATCCTGGATTCTGAACGTTCTGTGGAGTATTGACAAAATAAGTTGAATACGTAGGTCTCTGTAGTATAAACACTGAAAAAGCACATGTTCCACTGTTTGTATTTGACCAGAATCACAGAGGAAATGTCTCTCCAAATATGGGTTCTTCCTATAGCATCCTTCAAGAAAAACTGGAGGAAGAATATGACAACAAGCCAAAGTAAAGGCATTATGGTGTTTAGGCATTTCTAGATCACTCATATATGCCATACGAACTGTAACGTACCTACTATTCTTGCTGGCAATAAGGGAAAAGGACCTAACTAGATCCATTTGGTGCTCCATATCAGTTATATGTTGTTTAATAGCTATTTTGGCCTGATCTGAAATGGGGAAGCAAAAAAGGAAAAAGCACAGGTGCAGTTTGGGTGGCAATGGCATCGTTAGAAAGGTTTGCCAGACATGAAGGTGTAGAGGATCTTTGCTGTGCTTTCAGAGTTGATGGAGGAACAAGTTTCTGCATTGTGTTGACATTCACGACAGTACCACTTGATTCAGTAGTGTGCTTTTGGCACAGCAATGGGGGCTTTAAAAAGAGGGCCTTGGAGATTTGCTGCTGAACACTGGTATATCTGCATAAACCAAATGAATTTTCAGAAGCCCCACCTTCCTAAGTCTGTCCTGCTTGTACAGGTTTCGTAAAGTATACCCTGAGAATCAGCGTGGTGTAATGATTTGAGCATTGGACTACAGCTGTGGAGACCAGAATCTGAATCCTTGCTTGGCCATGGAAGCCCGCTGGGGTTAGCCTTGGGCAAGTCACACTCTCTCAGCCTCAGAAGAAAGCAAAGACAACACCCCTCTGGACAAATCTTGCCAAGAAAACTCTGTAATAGATTTGTCTTAGGGTTGCCATAAATTGGAAATGACATAAAGGCAAATCACAGCAACAAAACTTGTGCAGAAGCATTATATAAGTTCAGTGTAAGTTGTTCCTGACTGCCTGCTTGAGGGATCAGCAAATATAGCTTCCAATTTGCTGGAAGGTTGAAATTCCAATGCCAGACAGATTCTGTTCAATATTCTTCAGCATCCCTGTTGGTAGATACAAGTCGGGAGGTTTTGTCAAATGTGTTTTGGGTGCAGAGGATCTTCAATTGTTTGGCAAGAGGATAAGGCCAGCCTTATATCAGCTAATTGTACTGTCATTTTGGGCTCAGTCATGGCATTGCTTAGGAGCATACTGAGGATGGGAGAAAAAAACCAGCCCTGTCTTCAAGCACTATGTGTCCTCATCTTCGGGAACTGACAATCCCAAGGGAATTGGAGAAGGAGAAGGAAGTGGGCATCAGCTGAAGAGGACATGGGTGCTGGTCAGAAAGCAGTGGTTTAAGTGCTAGAAGAAGGTGTCCACCAGAATGAAAGGGAGGCACATCTCCAAAGGCTCAGTGGGTGGGTGTTTTTCCTTTGGAAAAAGGCCCAGTGGATTCCATTGGGTCCTTTCCTTTTTTGTCTCTTCTTCTTCTAGAACAGGGACATCAAACTCAATTTAATCTTGGGCTGCATCAGCATTATGGTTGCCCTCAAAGGGCCAGTTGTATCTTGTTACCACAGTTGCCAGCTCGGACTTATGGGATATTAGATATCACTTTGATATCAATAATTTGGCCTTCTTTACCCATTCCTCTCCATGTGCTGTGAGGTCCCCCGGACAAGTTCACAGACAGGCACAGCTGCTAATCGCTGTAGTATTCCACACAAATACAGGCAGGCCAGAAATAGCTGTCCCGCCGCTTCAGGAGACCTCAAGGCAAGTACCCTACTATGTATGCACGCCACTTACAAAGAACTCCCTGCCCCGAGCAAGCAGCTTGATTAGACAAATACTCATCTGTCGAGCACGCTGTATTTGCATACTGGCTACTCTACTGACAATTTGGACTTAACCCAATCATGCTAAATTCTGACCTTTCGGAGGCTTTATCTCCAGCCTGAAACTCATTGTTTTCCCCAAGTAGGGACTAGCCTACGGCCGCATTTTCCCCTATAAGAACCCCTGACTTAGAGAGCTTCCTCGGATCGCTCCCGACTTCCATCCTGCCTTGCTGCTGCTTTGCTTGGTGAGTCTTCCCCTCAGTCCCACATACTGAGAAACTTCATCTCTATGAACTTCTGCTGCAGACTTCCCGGGCTTCAGGACAGGCGTAATATTACCCATACCAACGACCTCCTCTAAAAATCCCGCTATCCCACTCCAACCTTTATTTCTCTAGTTGTCTGAGTGAGTGTGCTGCATACACTGCTTGATTGTATTTTAATAAAAACCACAATTATTGTTTCACTTCTGTTTGCTCCTTGACTCGGCCTGACCCCGTAGACATTGGGTAAAAGATCTCGCTCTGTTGCTCTGTCTCTCGTATTGCTAGCTTATGCTCTTTGACTAATTTCCCCAACTTGTATAATTTGGAGCGCACTTAGGTGTCCCTCACGGGACCCCCAGAAATCAGGGTAACAATCTGTAAGACTATATAAATGTATCTACTCTTTTATCATATGAAATAATTGTCCTTGCATTCGATTATTACTGGTTTCAGTAATAACTAGCTTTGAAACTAGAAGTCTAGGAAAAATAATGGCAAGCAGATATTCAAGTGTACACCTATTGTACAATTTATTGAAAAATGAGTTTTGAAAACAGAAAGTTATTTTTTTGATCATCAGACAAATACTACCAAGCACTGTTTATTACATTAACTTTGTTTAACTTTTTGGTTCTAGTTGAGACCCTTTCTCTGCCTCTTTCAGCCCTCTAGACTGTCTCTGTGCCTCTTTCTGCCCCCAGACCCTCTCTGTGCCTCTTTCTGCTCCCCTCTCTCTTGTGCCTTTTTCTGCCTGGTAAGCCCAATCCCCACAGAGTGGGCCCCTGGCTGCTGGTAGTCTGAAGAGAGGCCCAGCAGCCAGCACTCATTATCTACTTCTACTTCTGACTTCTCTGTCCAACTCTCACGAGCCGTGCAGAGCATTGCTGTGGTAACCAGCAGCAATGCTCTGATGGTGAGACATGGACAGAAGAGCAGTCAGAAGTGGAATTAGATTGCAAGTGCTGGCTGCTGGACCCCTCTGCAGAATACTGGCATCCAGGGGCTTGCAATGTGGGAATTGGGCTCACCAGGCAGGGGGAGTGCTGCAGCTACAGAAGAGGTGCAAGGGCCACATGAAATGATGTGGTCAGCTGGATTTGGCCCATGTGTTCTAGAAGAAGGTGTCCACATTGGGTGTGGAAAGGAGGAAAAGTGGCGGGGGGGACAAGAGATTTTTAATCTCGTTTCCTCTAATTTCATCAGCTTCTGCAAATTTCTGCCTGCTGCATCTTCCTGCAGCATCATCCCAGGAGAATCAGAACTCCGTCTGGCTGGGGGATAAAAGGAACGCTTCTATAGATTCACAAAGGCTGGTTGCAGCCGTATTACTGTCTGTGTTAGTTCCTCCAAAGTGAGAATTTCTAGAACGCACTGCAGTTCTTACTGCATTTTGCTGACAACTCTCTGAAGCTGTTTGTTTTATTCTTATTATAGAGATTGATAACCCTATGTATAATCCCAGTGGCTTCTCAAAGTAGTTCACAGTCTCATAAAACTACCATAAAAGATACAGCTATGAATAAAATAAACCTCGTATAGAGTAAACAGCAAAAAGCCTTAAAACAATGCACTGTTGAAGGCCAGGCTCTGTCTGAAGTTGCCAGAGGCGGATTAAACTGCTTTAATTAGCCTCCTGCAGTACAAAATTGTGGCGGGGTGGGGGCCCGGCTGCTATCTTGATGGAGCCTGTGCTGCATGGTAGAAGAGGAACCATCTGCCTTTGCTTTCTTTGTGGTTGGGCCTCTTGTGGTTGGGGGAAGTGCAAGCCTTCTGGGTGCTTTCTTGGGACAAGACAGCACTGCTCTGGCCTCTGATTGGCTGAATCATATTTGGAAGTTTCTCCTAGATTGGGAGAAACACCGGGGCTTTGTCTCATCTCAGACAGAATATGCTGGCCTTTCATTTACCCTGGCCCCAAGCCCTGTGGGAGTGAGATATCTTGCAAGTGGGGATGCACTTAAGATGCAGCAGAAGAGAGTGTAATTTTGCCTAGGCTGGGAGCAGGGACATTTGACACATCCAGGGGTTACTTTTCTGCTCCTGGGACTCTTTGGGGCCACACAGACTTCAAAAAATAAAGAACAGAATTGCAAATGGATGGAAGTCTACTTCTAGCTTTGGTGTTTTTTCCCTAAATTGTTAAACACTGCAAGTGGGTGGCTTATGACCTGTTCATAGAATCATAGAATCATAGAAATGTAGAGTTGGAAGAGACCCCAGGGGCCATCCAGTCCAACCCCCTGCCATGCAGGAACACCCTCAAAGCACTCCCGACAGATGGCCATCAAGCCTCTGCTTAAAAACCTCCAAGGAAGGAGACTCCACTACACTCTGAGGCAGCAGATTCCACTGACGGACAGCCCTGACCGTCAGGAAGTTCTTCCTGAGGTTCAGGTGGAATCTCCTTTCCTGCAGCTTGAATCCATTGCTCCTTGTCCTGGTCTCTGGAGCAGCAGAAAACAAGCCCACTCCCTCCTCTACATGGCATCCCTTCAAATATTTAAACATGGCTATCATGTCCTCTCTTAACCTTCTCTTCTGCAGACTAAACATACCCAGCTCTCTAAGTCTATCCTCATAAGGCATGGCTTCCAGGCCTCTCACCATTTTGGTTGCCCTCCTCTGGACTTGCTCCAGCTTGTCAATATCATTCTTGAATTGGAGTGCCCAGAACTGGACACAGTATTCAAGATGGGGTCTAACCAAAGCAGAGTAGAGTGGTACCAGTACCTCCCTCGACCTAGACACCATACTCCTATTGATGCAGCTGAGAATTGCATTGGCTTTCTTGGCTGCCGCATCACACTGCTGACTCATGTTCAGCTTGTGATCTATGAAGACTCCTAGATCCCTTTCACACCTACTGCTATCCAGCCACGTGTCCCCCATCCTATATTTCTGTATTCCATTTTAGGTACCTTACACTTCTCTCTGTTGAATTTCATTTTGTTCGCCTTGGCCCAGCTCTCCAATCTATCCAGGTCATTTTGAATTTTGATCCTGTCCTCTGGCGTATTAGCAACCCCTCCCAATTTGGTGTCATCTGCAAATTTGATGAGCATGCCCTCTATTCCTTCATCCAAATTGCTGGTAAAAATATTGAACAGCACTGGGCCTAGGACAGAACCCTGTGGCACCCCACTAGTCACTTCTGTCCAGGATGAAAAGCAGCCATTCGGGATCACCCTTTGGGTTCGGTCTGTCAACCAATTACAAATCCAACTAACAGTAGCCCTGTCTAGCCCACATTTTACTAGCTTCTTTGCAAGAATGTCATGGGGAACTTTGTCAAAGGCCTTACTGAAATCGAGGTATGCTACATCCACAGCAGTCCCTTCATCTATCAAGCTAGTAACTCTATCATAAAAAGGGATAAGATTAGTCTGGCATGACTTATTTTTGAGAAATCCATGTTGACTTCTCGTAATTCCCACGTTGCTTTCTAAGTGATTAGAAACTGACTGCTTAATGATCTGCTCCAGGATCTTTCCAGGTACTGATGTCAGGCTGACTGGGCGATAATTATTTGGGTCCTCTTTTTTCCCTTCTTAAAGATGGGGATAACATTTGCTCTCTTCCAGTCTGCTGGAACTTCTCCTGTCCTCCAAGATTTCTCAAAAATTATAGCAAGCGGTTCCGAAATGACCTCTGCCAGTTCTTTTAATATCCTAGGATGCAATTCATCTGGCCCTGGAGACTTGAATTCATCCAATGCGGCCAGGTATTCCTGTACCACCTCTCTACCTATTATGTGCCTCATTTCCTCTGCTTCCTCCCCTCCTCCCCAAACGCCAGGTTGAGTGCTTGTATCCTTCTGGGAAAAAACGGAGGCAAAGAAGGTGTTCAGTAGCCCTGCCTTTTCTCTCCCCCCTGTGAGTAATTCGCCATCTTCTCTGCGTAGCGACCCTACTGTCTCCTTCTTTTTCCTTTTGCTGCGGACATATTTAAAAAAGCCCTTCTTATTGTTTTTAATGTCTCTGGCCAACCTAAGTTCGTTCTGTGCTTTAGCCATTCTGACTTCCTCCCTACATCTCCTAGCTACTTGCTTAAATTCTTCTTTGGTGGTTTCCCCCTTCTTCCATTTCCTATACATGTTTGTCTTGAATTATTTATTCTGAAAGTTTCCACGAAAGGCACTTGGCCATTTTGTTCTGCCAGAAACAGGGTGCTCAGGGGGATTCAGAGGCAGCCTAGCAGACTCCAGAATGGCCGTGGGGACTGCATGTGGCCCCAAGGTTGCACTTTGGTCCCTCCCACCAGTTGAGGCTGTCTACTTTGTCATGTGCCAGGGTGGGAAGGCAGGTTGTTCCCTGTCCATGCCAAATTCTCTTGTTCCTCCCATCACCCAACAATTATCAGTCTTGGTTTGATCCTGGCAGCAGATGAATGGATGCCACGGTAGTGGAGGTGTGTGATTTGGAGTTCCAGTGGGGACAGGGAATTCTCTTGTCGCTGGGACAGCACTCTATTCCAGCCCTTGATCTAGTTTTTAAAGGAGTTGTCCAGGTTGCTGAGCCCTCTTCCCCAAACAGATTCAGCACCATGGAGAGCTCCTTTCCAGCCATCCAAAACCCAGAAGAGATTCACCATCCCACTGACATAGGAGGCATCAGCTGCCACTGATGAATTCCTTTTTTGTTCCACCTTAGTATTTTGGACAAGCACCCAGCCTGAACTACTGATGATGAGTAGAAAGGCTGTTAAAGTTGCTTGGTGGGGGGTAAGAAGAAAATGTTAAAATCTGAAAGGGTTTATGTTCAGGGTATCTACACTCAACCATGGAAACCCACTGGGTAGCCTTGGGCAAGTCACACTCTCTCAGCCTCAGAGGAAAGCAAGGACATGCCCTCTCTGAACAAATTCTGCCAAGAAACTCCCATGATAGTTTAGCCTTATGGTCAACATAAGTCAGAAATGGCTTAAAGGCACACAGCAACAAATCCATAAGACCAACTATTTGATTCAGCTAGACCTATTAAAGTCTTCAGTAGCAGGAATGCTCTCTCCATTCCATCATCATCTGTGGGCATCTAACTGGGGACAAGGCAAGACAACACCTTCTTGGTGGTATCTCCATTCCCACAGAAAGTCCACTGTGGAGAAGCCTTTGGACTTCTTCTTAGCAGACTTCAGAAAGATCCTCATAGTCTCTTTTTTGCAGCTGTACTTTTAATAGTGTCTGATCCTGAGTTGATTCTTTCCTTCTGGGGTTGCTTTAGTCCTTTGTGTGGTTTTTTTAAAAAAATCATTTCTTGTAAAGTTCTTGTGGGGCCAAACAGCAGTGAAGAAGTGTTTATACTAAAATAAGGTTTCGCTGATACAGTAGGAAGAATGTTCTGAATGTGAGGACAGCTGGGCAGCGAGATGACTTTGGTGGCGATGCAGAAGCCTTTTGAGTGCCCAGCAACCATAAAAGATGGGTTAGAGGAGGTGAGGGATATCTCTCTTCAGCTCTCATTCCCTGGTGCACGTGTTTGTGAGGCCATTTCCGCACTAGAGTGTTATAGCGCTATGATTCCACTTTCAACATCCTATGGAATCCTGGGGTTTGCAGTTTCGGGAGGGGCCGGCCAGCCCCTCCCAAAACTGCAAACCCCAGGATTCCATAGGATGTTGAAAGTGGAATCATAGCGCTATAACACTCTAGTGCGGAAATGGCTTGAGACTGGGGCCATCAGTCTGGGGCTAGGCTCAACTCCGGCCTCTTCGCTGCATCTAACACCTCTCTCCTCTGAGGAAAATGTGTTCAGGGCTACCATCTGAGATAAGGCCTTCCAACCAGCAGGAGGCCATATTTCAAGGTGCTGCACCCTCATAAAACCTGTGCTTGAAGCACAGAGTTTGTGGTCAAGACTGCTAGCCTTGATAAAGGGTTCCCTTAGCATATGCAAACCATAAGGAGAACTAATGGTGCAGCTGATCAGCATGCACTGATGACAATCTGTTCAAACCCTCAGGGCTTCCCAGTGAGGCCTGGCTTTCAAAACGATTCTGTCATTTTGTGTCCTCTAGCTGTCTCTCCACTATGCACGTTGGATAGGGAAAGAGAATCGCAGAAGGATCAACTTGAGCCAAGCAGGAACTAGCAAAGCTGTCCCAAAAGGTGCAGCAATCTAGCCCAGGTTAGAGTTTGTTGCTGGGGCTGCAGTGGTATGGTGTGAGGCTAGCCACTTGCATGCAGCCTCTGATGGTAGAAAAGATGGATTTGCAACATTGGTGGTGGCAAAACCACTCTATTCTGCTTTGGACCTCATCTGTAAAGGAGCTTCCCTGCAGACCACCCCTTCCTGAAGAATTTTTCTTTTCTGTATGCTTTGCATGGGCTCCCTCCAGTTAAGAAGCCATTCTAACTCAAAGGATGTATCTGATCTTTGCAGCTGGAGAAAAGCTTTTGGCCTGCTTGCAAGATCCCAAAATGCACTTCTGGTGGGTGATCTGGAGACAGAATGAGAGGGAAGGGTGTTGAGTATTGATTTTGGGTAAAGGGCTTTGGCTAGGCTGGGTGTGCTCTGGGCCTTTCCCCACATCAAAAGCAGTGAAGAAAAAGTGGCCCCCTCTGCAAATGGCAGGAGGGAGGAGTTGGATGTGTGGTTCATGCTCCAAATAAGTTTTATCCTTTGGCTTTCTGGTGGACTTCAAACATGTTCCCCACATTTGCTTGCCATTTCCTCACATGCCAGGTATGGTAGGATCTTGCTCCTCTATCAAGCAACAGAAGCATCTCAGCTATCAATATTTTCCAGCTCTTGCAGTGACTTACAGCCTCTGGGAAATGGGAGATCCAGACTTCACTGAGTGACATTCCTAGAGGGGAGATTATGGAGTAGTTAGTCTGTGCTCTCCACAAGGTCCTTTTAGAAGTTGACTTATCTGCAACATTGACGGTGGCAAAACCACCCTATTCTGCTTTAGTAGGTCCTCCCTGGAATCCTGTGTCCAAGAAGGAGATTGGACAAGCTAGAACATGTCCAGAGAAGGGCAGCCAAAATTCTGCTTTGGTTAGACCTCATCTGGAGTACTGTGTCTGTGGGCACCTCATTTCAAGAAGGGTATTGACAAGCTGGAGCATGTCCAGAGAAGAGCGACCAAAATGGTGAAGGGTCTGGAAGCCATGCCCTGTGAGGAGTGGCTTAGGGAGTTAGGCATATTTAGTCTTCAGAAGAGAAGGTTAAGAGGGGACATGATAGCCATGTTTAAATATTTGAAGGGATGTCATGTTGAGGAGGGAGAGGGCTTGTTTTTTGCTGCTCCGGAGACTAGGACAAGGACCAATGGATTCCAACTGCAGGAAAGGAGATTCCATTTGAACCTCAGGAAGAACTTCCTGATGGTCAGAGCTGCTCAGCAGTGGAATGTGCTGCCTGGGGATGTGGTGGAGTCTCCTTCTTTGTAGGTTTTTAAGCAGAGGCTGGATGGCCATCTGTTGGGAGTATTTTGGTTGTGTTTTTCCTGCATAGCAGAATGGGGTTGGACTGGATGGCCCCTGTGGTCTCTTCCAACTATAGGATTCTGTAAAAAAAAAAAAATACACACACACACACACCACGTGCATGCATCCAGCTCATTTGGGATAGAGAGACCTTACAGTCTTTGAATTTTCCACTGACGTTTGTGACTTTTCCAACTCACTAATGTGGATTATGGACAGCTTGTACATTCTTGACTGCTCTTTTGAGCTGTTTCTGAGTACTGTAGCATGCTGTGGTCTGACTCAACAGGGTCCTCGCAGTCTGATACCCCCTGTTTCAGCTTCCTTCACAGCTCCACACTGGTCTTGAGCCTCTGAACTCCTTTCTTGTACCCTGGCTCACTCCTTCCCCAGCCTTCTTTAGCCAAAAGAGGTCTTGGGGAAATGGCCCCAAATTTATATCTATCAGAAAAAGATGGATTATATTATTATTTAAGATTCTTATATTTATTTATATCCCAGATTTCTCCCCATTTGGGACTTAAGACAGCTTACAAAGGGTAAAATAGACAGAATTAAAAAGTCATAACATACAGGTGTTAAAAAAAATTAAACTGTCAGAAGATTAAAATTACAAGCAATTTTTAAGAAGACTATTTTTTAAAAGGAAGAAAAAATAAAAGCCCAACACGTTGCACAAGGCTTTTTTTTTACCTAAAAAAAATTAATGTTCAGAGGCTTAAGTAAAGTAAATGCATGTAGACTTGTGTAATTTGGACTCTTCATTTAAGTGTGCTTGCTACACAGTAAGATCCACTGAACTTAATGGGATATATACTACATGTCCCATATGTGATATACACAGCTAGGCTTCAGACAACAGCAACAAAGTACAGTAAGTTTATTGAGGATCATAATAAAGCAATTGCATACCTGGCAGCATTGCCAAGACTAAAAAAATAACTACGTTTGCAGTAGTTTAGAAGCAACAGATGAGAAGCTTAATTTTGCCCGTGAAAGTATTCCATTTGCTGTTATGAATGCTGCCTCATAGCTCTAACTTTCTTTTTCCTGTCCATTACTATGACAATCCTTCAGCCTTGATTTTCTGCCCAGACATCAAACACCTGCCTTATCTCTCAAGTGAAGCTAAAATATCTCTTTTTCTCAGCAGGCCCATTCCACAGCTATTCCCAGTTTCTGCAGCTGCCTGGACCTAGCCAAACTGCATGCTAAACAGAAGCTTATAACAAAAGCAACGCATCTTAATATATCTAATATATAAAACTCAAAGTTTGTCTGTGTCAGACGAAGACTTCATATGATTGGCTGCCTAAGAAGATTCTATGGAATCCTGGGGTTTGCAGTTTAGGGAGAGGCCTTTAGAATTCTCAGCCAGAGAGCTCTGGGGCTTGGCCAGTTGCTATGGAGATGAGGCCTAGCAGCAAGGAGGAGGGCAGTGTTTTCCTTCAGCAACCCAACCCTTGTATGTTAATAACTCTGAAGACAGATTGGATTGGGAAATATGAGAAACAGTTACAGGTACTGGACAAGACAGTTTGGGGAATTAGAGATGCAGGATCTCAAATCTTTCTGACAAATATTACCTATGAGAAAATAAAATCTTAGGCAATGCAGAGTATATACGCTAGAAGTACATATAAAAAGCAAAGCAAAATCAAGACGGTTTCTGACCTAGGAAGCAGACAGAGTTTAACATATTGCCACAGGCCACTATATAGATGGATCCTATTCTATTATATACATGGTCATCAGGACGTAAGTTGGATTTTATATGCGTGGTTTTCAAAAGAATAAACTGCAACCATCCAATAGCTGTTTTCTAGATTCAGAACAGCTTACAAAGGAGCAAGAGTTAGCCGTACATCTTCATATCTTATTTCTTCTAGACGTTACACTCCAGGCTTTGCAGCACACCTACAGAGATGCACCTCAGTAAGCCTGTCTGGGATGCTTCAAAAGGATAACTCCGTTAGTGTTCTTCATAGAATCATAGAACCAGAAGAGATCCGAAGGTGCATCCAATGTGACCCTCATTGTGCAGGCAGTCCATGACTAACACATTCCTGGCAGGTGGCCATCCAACCACTCTGCAAAAACTTACAGTGGGAGGGCCTGCTCCCCCTGTTGAACAGCCCTTACCAGTAACAGTAAGCAATTCCTGAATGTTTAGGAGAAATCTCTTTTCTTGTTATCCAAATCTGTTGTTTTGGATTACATCTTCTGGAGCATCAGAGGGGAAAAAAGATGGCCTTGTCTTCTATGTGGCTTTCTTTCAGATTATTTGAAGATAGGTATCATATAATCAAGAACCGTGTGTTGCAGTGGTTTGAGCATTGGACTAGGACTCTGGAGATCAGGATTCAAATCTGGAGATCAGGATTCACCACTAGGTGACCTTGGTCAAGTCACACTGTCTCAGCCTCAGAGGAAGGCAAAGGCAAAGGCAAACCCCTTCTGAAAAAATCTTACCATTATGAGTTTGCTGTAAATCAGAAATGACTTGAAGGCTCACAGCAACAACAATCATATAATCTCTCGATCTTCTCTTCTCCCCAACTCCCCTCATGAAACCGCCCCAACTAAACCTCTCCAACTCCCGTGACGGCTCCTCGCACGATTTGGATTCCAGGCCTTTTGCGATCTTGGGTTACTCTTTGGACGCCTTCCGACTTTGCACTCTCCTTCTCCAACTGTGGTGCCCAGGACTGCACACAGAATTGCAAGTGAGGTCTGACCAGAGCAGACTAGAGCAGAGGGGTATAATTTCCCCCTAGAATTTTTGCTGTTGTGTCATTTCCAATTGTGGTGACCCTAATATGACCCTAACCCAAGGTTTTCTGGGAGTGGGGGTATGTGATGCACCCAAGCTCACCCAGTGGGTTTCCATGGCCAAGTAAGAAATTAAACCCTGGTATCCGGTGTTGTGGTCCAACATTCAAACAACTCCACTATGCTGGGTTTCCACCCCTAGAACAGAAGGGTATAATTTTCAATATTAAAAGAGGGAGGAAGGGGGAAAAAGTGTGGGCTCTTAGGGCACCTTTAAGACTAAACAGTTTATTTTGACATAAACTTTATCGGCCTGGAGCCCACTTTTTAAAATGTATTTATTTTAATCCGTAAAGTGGATCAGCATGCCTATCTTGCTTGTTCTCAAAACTGAGTTTGATCTTTTAACACTGCTCTTCAGTTGTATATCTAATAAATACAATACTTGTATAACTAGGGGGACTGAAGTTGAAAGGCAACTTGCCCTCCAGTGGAGGCCTGATGTTCAAGGACCAGAATCCAGTTCCCTGATGTTCAAGTACTCTTTTAGATATTTAGCACTGGCAACTGATTGCCAGGAAGAGAAGGGATAATAGCATATGGCCTTGGGTAGAAATTTATGCTCAGTAGGGGAGGGCGGTTCTTATACTACTTCAAGAAAACTCCCTCAAACATTTGATCTACATGCTTTCTTGAACGACTAGGAACCTTTAATATACCTTTTGCAAGAAACATACTGTACATCAGGGGTGTCAAACTCAATTTCATCTTGAGCTGCATCAGCATTATGGTTGCCCCCAAAGACCAGGCTGTATCTGTGAGACTATATAAATGTAACTGCTCTTTTATCCTATTAAATAATTGCCTCTGCATTTGATTATTACTGGTTTTTAAATTGCCTTTCCTATGCATTAACTTTTCTTTTCTTGGAGATTTTTGGGCTATTTGATCATAGTTTATGGGCCCTCTCCCTCTGTAAAGGGGTCGTAATTTATGGTCCCTATACCTCTCTAACTCTCATGAGCCACATGGAGTGTTACTATGGTATTCTACAGCAATGCTCTGATGGTGAGACTTGGACAGAGGAGCAGTCAGAAGTAGAAGTAGATCGCGAGTGCCGGCTGCTGGGCCCCTCTTCAGAATACCGGCAGCCGGGGGCCCGAAATGTGGGGATTGGGCTCGCCAGGTGGGGAGAGTGCCACGACTGCAGGAGAGGTGTGAGGATGACATGAAATGGCCTGGTGGGCCGGATTCCGCCCGCGGGCCTTGTGTTTGACACATGTGTTGTACGTCGATGGTAGGATTCAACAATTAGTATTTCTGGAAAAGTAGAACTTTAATGATTTAGATGGCATTTGTAGCTAGAGGAGTTTTTGCTCTTCACAGAGTTATCTATAGTCTGCATTTAGTCTGCTTTTTAAAAATAGTCTTATTGTCTTTAGTTAATTTTTGGTATTTAGTCTCTAGGACTTTTTCTTGTGGTATTTTTCTTTCCTTGTTTTTCATATTTATTTGTTGTAGTAACTTGTTTCTTTAGTTATGTCTGTATGTACTTTGCACATTTAATAAAACTTAGTAAAAAAATTTAAAAAGCCATTTCTTCCACACACCGCTTCCGTTCTAACAAACAGGGCTATTGAAGATCTAACAGTTCAGCTCTAAATGAGAGCTACAGGAGTTGAAATGGCTCAGTGCGCTGGTTCTTCTGCACCAGTAAGCAGCAATGGGATTCTTGTGCTATCAGAAGCACACTGCACCCTCTGGACCCCAAATGCACTCACGTATTTGGTGGGATCATTGAGGGAAAGGATAAAATTGGTATTCATCTGTACTCAGCTAGAGAGACAGTTTCCCCTTGAAGTTAAGTCTGGGAAATAAATCTGGTTTATGCAACAGAGCTGTGTGATTTGAGAGTATCATTTATCCAGGTAGCTGAGAAGAAACAATGACCTTTTGTGTCCATAAACAGATGAAAAGGTCTATTTTTAAAAAAAAAAAACACAAGAAAATCATGCATGACAGTCACGTAGAAGAACCAAATGCCTGACCCATTCCTCCTGAAAGTGCAGGAAAATGAGAACCAAAGAGAGATGTCGTTGGATATTTTTAATGTAGACAATAACAAAAGCCCAGTCCTGAGTCAAAAACAACGAATTTGGGGTTGGAGCTGAAAGAAGAAGAGGGCAAGAGAAGCTGATGTCCCAATTTTGACAATTCAGGGTTGCTGCTTTCTTGAACATCCTTTCTTGAAGAGAGATTCACGTACGCACAAGAGTACTGATCTGTTGGCTCTGCTCATAACAGAGGTCCGGGAGTGTATCTGTGTGACTTTCAGACCTCTTTCCTCTGCATGCTGTCCCTTAAATCCACCCAAGGGCTCTTGAAGCCAGCTTACTTGGAAGCAGCCTCACAGGGGTCAAGTTCAACAGGACAGAAGCCGGTGAACATGCTGTTCCCAATATCTGCCCCATTCACAAATAAAGCAGCTGTGGTGGCATCCATGCCTGCCAGGTTTTTGCACAAAAAGCTGCTGGTGAGTGCAGAAAGCTAGCTCCTTTCCACCTTTCCTTCCTTGTACTCCATTGTGGCAGGTGCTTCACTGCATTGCCTGGCCCTGATCTTGAAAGTGAGCCCCACTGAAAAGAAGTGGAGCCAGTGGAAAATAATATGCAGCAACCAATAGTTTCAGGGAGGTGGTGAGTTCACTCTGGATCTAAGTGTGAATTGTAAAGGAGCTGTCCAATGTGCTGAAAGTATTTTGAGGCTAGGGCACAGTGCTTAGGTCGTTCCTGTAAAGCTTGGACGTAAGCCCAGAGCTGCCAGCTGCCACCAGTTTTGTGGCCAGGTACATAGTGGGAGGAAAATCTCAGTTCCTACCAGCCATCTGTGCCTTTAGTTCAGGGGATGGATTTGGTCTACAACTCCCATAATCCTCAAGCCACTTTGGGGGCTTGGAGTTGTATTCCAGGGGTGACTTTTCCTGGCAGTGTTTAGTAATGAAAAGAATACCTTCAATCCCCAAGGATTACATGAATGTAGCTGTCGTTTCTGAGCAGCAAACATGTCTGGTGCTCATCACATCTTCTCTGGCTTTGAAAATGGGGCTGGGACAGGGCATCTCTTCAACCAGGAATGCTCCACAATTCTTCTTGATGTTGGTAGTGGAGTGGGGTGGGGGTAAAAATGGGAAATTGGCTCCCAAATAAGAATTCCTCCCCCATTTCTAGCATTGCAGTTGAGCATTTCAAGTTATAGTTCAGACACCCAAACAAAAAGGAGATGGTGGAATCTTGCAAAACCAGGTTGCTAGCACTTCTTGAACTTGCTAAAACATTGTACATACAGAAGGAAATCTTTCTGTGCATGGGAGCTCAGTATGCTGCAGGACTCACCTCTGGCTTATCTGGAAAATATGAAAATTCAAATTCATTTTCAATTTTGACACACGTTAACACCTTCCAGTCATTTCGTGGTCGGCCAGAGAAAAGCAAGCTTAGCCATCTTGGCTTTGGAAAGTAACATAATTGCAGGAATTTGAAATGGACAGTTTCCCTGCGGGTTTGCAAAGAAATGAATTAAGAGTTCAAAACATTATAGTAGGATGACTTGCATAGTATACATTTACTTCCAGATCACTATTGTTTAGTGTATGCAGGTTTTTTTGCAAATGGAAAATATCTCATTTAAAATTGATTTAATTTTTTTTTTCTTGGAAGCTTCAAGGCATACTTGCTAATTAAACTGCATTAATTGGGGGTTATTTTTATTACCACCTATGGAAATCTGCCCTATAGAAATATCTTTTATAATGAATGATACTCAAACACTTCTGCTCCCCATTTTCTTCTCTGCTCCCCCCAGTGAAAATAGGCTGCCTTCACCCTTGTTGGTAATAACCCTGGCACAGGAGAACTTCCTGATGGCATGCAAACTAACAGTAGCACATTTACTCTGAGGCGGTAGCAGAAGTTCTGAAATCCTTTCATAAACATTTCATGCACAGTTACATGCAGGCATCTACCAGAAAGTGTTCAAAGAGTTCAATTAAGAAGCAATTAGCAATCTGATCTACTTAAGCCATCGATGTAAAAACGCATTAAAGAAAAAAGGTGATGGTGATGGTTGACTGAAATATATTGTGTGACTGCCCTTTGTAAATGTTACTGCGGGATGCGGGTAGCATCCTTGTGTAAAGTAAGCCAAGCAAGCCTCAAATGTACTTCTTTAGATGTGAGCTACAGTATCACTCTCTTCTGAGGCTGGAAAACTGAGGGGAGCCACATCCAGCCTCATGTAACACATAATCTCTTGTCAACATGAATTCTGAAGAAGCTTATTGGAGCTTTGTTCGTAATGTTTGGAGCATATGGTAGAATCATAGAGACCCCAAGGGCCATCCAGTCTGACACCATTCTGCCATGCAGAAAGATACAATCAAAGTCCTCCTGAGAGGTGGCCATCCAGCCTCTCCCTAAAAACCCCAAAGAAGGAAGGAGACTCCACCACACTCCCAGGCAGCAGCAGATTCCACTGTTGAACTGCTCTTATCCTCAGGAAGTTCTACCTAATGTTTTGGTGGAATCTCTTTTCCTGTTGTTTGAATCCATTGCTCCTTGTCCTAGTCTTTGGAGAAGCAGAAAACAAGCTTGTCTCATCTTCCATATGATATCCCTTCAAATATTTAAACATGACTATCATGTCACCTCTTAACTTTCTCTTCTACAGGCTAAACCTTCCCAGCTCCCTCAGCCATTCCTCATAGGACTTCATGGTTTCCAGGCCTTCTACCATTTTGGTCGCCCTCCTCTAGACAGCTTCCAGCTTGTCAATATCCTTCCTGAACTATGGTGCCCAGAACTGGGCACAGTATTCCAGTTGGGGTCTGACCAAAGCAGAATACGGTGGTACTATCTCTTCCTTTGACCTAGACACTATACTCCTCTTGATGAAGCCCAGAATCACATTGACTTTTTTAGCTGACACATCACACTGCTGACTCCTATTCAGCTTGTGGTCTGTTAAGACTCCTAGATCCCTTTGACATGTCCTGGAGTCAAGCCAGGTGTCACTCATCTAGTATCTGTGCATTTCATTTTTTTCTGCCCAAGTAAAGTACCATACACTTTTCGCTGTTGACAACTGTATACAGAGAAATGCCTGTTCTGTAGGATAAGAAGACTAAGGAGCACATCACACAACAGAGCTATATTCCAATTGAGCTGTGTTACTACCATCTTTGCCTGGAGCTTATCATATGATGCTGTGGCTCTCCTGGCACTGTGTTATGCTGTATTCTTGGATCATTTGGACGTTCATTCTTTCCTACTTGAAATAATCCATTAATGACCTCTCCATCCTGCTATGGTTTAGTAATTATTTTGCCTGAGATGCATGTTTCTCTGCTTTCCACAAGGAAGAGTGGAAGGGAAAAAAAACATGGCAAGGAGGTGTTTAGGTTCAGCTCTTTCTCTCCATCATGCTGGTCTACTGTTTGCAGGGATAATTTTCTATGCAATTGTGTGAGCAGCCCACAGTAAGAAATGACACAGCCCCAAAATACATTACTGTAACCAATGCATTATTGTAACTTCCTTTCTCCTTCCTATTTCCCTCTGTTCTCCCTGGGGCTATGACAGGCTTCCTGCGTCATATAAACACAGTACTGAAGTTGTCTTCAGTGATGCCATCCATTTACAGTGAGACTTAGGAGCACATATATTGCGACCCTTGGCACCTCAACGATATGAATGATTCCCTGGAGATAACTTTGGGTCATAACGTGGCTGACATCCCTAGCAGGGTTCAAAATCACTTTTAGTTAAGATTTGTGCTGGGAACAGAGGCTTATTGTGTTGGCTGATTATCAAGCTAGCTTCAGGACCAGTGCTGGTACTAAATTGTCTTTGGACACCCTGATTCACAGTTTCTATCAGGAAAGGAGAGCTGTGGAGAAGTGCAGCCTTTTCAATTCTCTTGGTGGCTTTTGATACCATCAAATGTAAATCCTTCTGGAGCAATTCTGTGAGTTGGGAGAGGGAGGCAAAGTGTTTCATCAGCTCCACTTCTAGTCTTTGGGTACCAGTTTCAGAAAGATTGACGGTGAAATATTGATCAGACCCTGTGCTGTGGGGTCCCAGGGGGTTCCAGCTTATCCCTCCAGATTGGTGAACATCAGTATGGAACCATTAGTATCCTGATGACACTCAACTCTGCCTCTCCTTTCCATTATAGAATAATAGAATCTTAGAGTTGCCACAGACCACAAAGACCATCTAATCCAATCCCCTTCTGCCATCCAGGAATCTAAAACTAAACCTCTCCCAAGAGACAGCCATCCAACCTCTGTCAAAGGACCTCTAAAGAAGGGGATTCCACCACCCTCCACATCAATATATTCCACTCTTACACAGCTCTTGCAGTCAAGAAGTTCTTCTTAATGTTTAGGTGAAATCTTTTGCAAATTGAATCCACTGGTTTATGTTCTAGGTCATTTCTGCACTACACTGTCATAGTGCTATTATTCCACTTTCGACATCTTGTGGAATCCTGGGACTTACAGTATAGGGAGAGACATTCAGAATTCTCAGCCAGAGAGCCCCCTGGCATCAGTTAACTACAAACCCCAGAATTCCATAGGATGTTGAAAGTGGAATAATAGCACTATAACAGTATAGTATAGAAATAGCCCTAGTGTCTGGAGCAGGAGAAAGCAAACTCGCGTACAGTGGCAGCTGGGAGCTTCTAAGTCAGAATCAGGTGAGGTTGTGTGCTTGCTTGCCGGTGTTTGGAAGCAGCTGTTACCCTGATTTCTGGGGTCCCTTGGGGGACACCTCAATGTGCTCCACGTGATGGGGTTTGGAAACTAGGCAGAGCACAAGCAATAGCCATGCGAGAGGCAGAGTAACCTAGTGGGGTCTTTTACCCAGTTTTTATGGGGTCAGGCCAAGCCAAAAACCAAATGAAAATGTACAATCAATGATCTTATTGAAGGAAAGTCTCACGCAGCAACACAATCACTCACACACTCACTCAAGACCTATTAAGAAGCAAAAGAGAGGAAACTGGATAGGGGAATATTGAAGGGGTGTAGCTGGGGTAATACTGCACCTTTTCCTGAAGTCCTTGGTCCGGGAAAAACAGCAGAGAAGTGGGGCTCAGCACGGAGAAGGCTGAGGGGATTACTCAATGGACGGAGAAACGGTCTGCTGGGATGATCAGGAGTGATCCAAAGAACCGCTCAAAAACAGGGACTACTTGTAGGGGGAAAAGTACCTGGAGGGCTAGTCCTTTCCCTGGGAGAACAATGGGTGTTGCAACGAAAAAGAAACTCCCCAAAGGTAACTTCCTTTGCGTGATGAGATTACAAGGTGTTGCCAAAGTCTCAGGATCTTCGACTGCATTGGGTTGTGGTGTGACTTCATGTAAATGGTCCTTGCCTGATGAGATATTTGCTCAACTTGGGGCAAACACGTAATCCCCTCAAGTCAGCTTCTCAGGGGCTCAGGACCCTTTGTCTATTGTGGCTTTGCACAGCTTGGGGTCTCCTGGGGCTACGTGACTGGAGATTTTACTGGCCTGACCTGGTTTTCGATCGTTCGGCTGTTGCTGCCTACGTGCCTATCCGGGCGACCTCTCAGGCACATGAAATCATATTTAACATCAAAATTGTAGACCCTGGGGGAGGGTTTTCCAGTGGAGTAACACAGCCATGGGCTGGAGGAAGGCCAGTAAATGGAAGAGGGATTATGACAAGGTGGAGTACTGCATTTTTTTAAATTTATGTTTTAAGTTTAAGCAGCTTCTAGGGTTATTGTTTATGCTACAGTTGTAAAATGTATTTTTGCTTGGTTATTTTGCAAACCTCTTTGCAGTAACTGTTTGGAAAACCAATATATATCAATGGAAGAATGGACAAACAAATATGTAGATAAGATTTTAAAAGAGAAAAGTGATCCATACCACCATCTCACTGAGTTTTATTTTCTGAAGAAAATCTCCACACACCCAGAGAGAAAGCAGTTCATCCTCCCCCCGCCACCTCTACTAAGGTGATAAAAGCCATCTTAGAATATCTTAGAATATCTCACAGTTTTCAAATAGCCATCAGAAAGGTTTACCCACAGAGCAATTGCAGGAGGGTCCCCCCCCTTTTTGCCTTGGGCCAAAACACACTTGATGTCCCAGAGCCAGTTACCACTGAGCCTAGAGATTGTTTCTGCTTGCTTGCCAGTTGCTTCTCTTAACTCTTGCCCAGGAGGCAGGGATTAATATGCATGAGGCAACAGCGGAAGGGCCCAAGTCCCACTTATATCAACGAGAGCATCAGTGCTGCCTTTGGGCCTAACAAAATGCAGAAGGAAAGTTGCGGGGAGATGCGTTTGTCACTGAAAGGCAGCAGCAGAAGGTGGGTGAGGAGGAGAACTAGTTTCCCCTTAAGACTTACAGTTGCTTGTCCTTCCTCTTCCCAAAGAGCATTTGCCAAGGCAAAACCAAGCAGTCCCTTGGGGCAGTCAGTTCAGGGTTATCTCAGGCCCTGGGATTCCAGAGCCCAAACCTTTGACCTAGGAATGGCGACCTCTTGTGCTTGTGATATGCTGAAGGGTGACCAAGATGATGCAGGGTCTGGAAGCCATGCCCTATGAGGAGTGGCTTAGGGAGCTGGGGATGTTTAGTCTGCAGAAGGGAAGGTTAAGAGGGGACATGGTAACTGTGTTTAAGTATTTGAAGGGATGTCATGTCGAGGAGGGAGCTGCTCCTCTGCTCCAGAGACTAGGACAAGGAACAATGGATTCAAGCTGCAGGAAAGGAGATTCTACCTGAACCTCAGGAAGAACTTCCTGATGGTCAGAACTGTCTGGCAGTGGAATATGCTGCACTGGAGTGTGGTGGAGTCTCCTTCTTTGGAGGTTTTTAAGGAGAGGTTGGATGGCCATCTGTCAGGAGTGCTCTGATGTGAGTTCCTGCATAGCAGGGGGTTGGACTGGATGGCCCCTGTGGTCTCTTCCAGCTCTATGATTCTATGATTCTATTACAAGGATGATGTCACGGGAAGCAGAGACTGTGGTGTCATTAAGCATGATACATTAAGCACCCTCCACCTTTGCACAGAGGGTGACTTTCAAGTCAATAAGCACCAAATCTAAGAAATGATGAAAATATATAGGCATGTACCTTTCAAGGCAGTGCTCTCACCCTGAGATTCCTCCTCCTTTCCCCTCTCTCTGGGGACCTTACTGTTTCAGTAGTGTGAAAGGGTCTATCTAATTATGTAATAGAGAGCCAGCATAGGATAGTGCTTTGAATGTGGGACTACAGGTCTGGAGACCAGGGTTTGAATTCCCTCTACTTAGCCATGAAAGCGCACTGGCTGATCCTGGGCAAGTCACAGCCTCAGACAAAGGCAAAAAGAAACCATCTCAGAACAAATCCGGCCAAGGGACCCTGTGATAGGTTTGCCTTAGTGAACTGACTTGAAGGCACATACTATGATGCAGCGTGGAAGACCTGGTAAGTTCACCTTCTACGTCACCCTTCCATTTTCCTGAAAAGTGATGTTGTGTTTGAACATCATTATGGGGGATGCTATTGCTTCTCTGAGTGGTTTTGCTTTTGACCTGTGAAATCTCTCCTTCTGCTTAATGCAATGTTCTGTCTCAGTCCTGACACAAGTGACAAAACAAACAAAACAAACTAAATAACTCCCAGCTTATTACTTACTTCCAGGCAGTAAGCACAGAGTCATAAATAAAGTCCAACATAAACAAAGTCCCACAGGGTTTCATAGCAAGGGAGTGTCCAAGGTTAATCCAAGTATTCATCAAGCATCCAGCAAGGTAGCAGGTCAGATAAGCTCTGACAACTCCTGGAGGGGAAGGACATCAGCTAAATAGACCCAAAGCCTAGTACAGCTGTGCCTTGATTGATTGTTGCCAGTTATAAATTCTGAAAGAGTGACACTGGGTTTCTCTTTGCTGCCTGTGCTGTGCAAAGCTGGGTCTAGGTAAGAGTTCTTCTGTATCTGAAGAGGCAAGACTCTCTGTTGGAGCTGCACCGCCCTCTGTTCTGTTTCTGGCACTGTAAGCTCTCTCTGTACAGCAGGTCCTGGCATGGCCCCTGTTTCAGGCTCTGGCGTGTCCTCTGCTTCAGACTCAAAGTCCATGCGCTGGAAGTAGGGCATGACATGCAGTGTGATTAAGGCATTGTGTCTTTTTTTTAAAAGAGTACTTTACTACTAAGACCACACTGCTTTTAATAATTCTGAGTCTTGGAGCTTCAGGCCTTAAACCAGCTTCCCCCACCTAAGATTTAAAAGGTGCTTTAATTCATTTAATTTTAAGATGGGTGGCAGCAAAGAGAGATTTGGGTAGTATTGGTTACAGCCAGAATCTGTTCCATTAAAAAAAAAATCTGGGTTTGCTACAGAAACCACAGAGGGTTGTTGAAGGGACAGAGATCTGGAACTGGTGATAACCACAGCCCTGGGCTACTGGAAGTCTCATCCTCAAATTCCATTTGTTAGCCTTGGACGAAAATAGTACAAAGTCAGATCTCCAGAATCTTTAGGGTTGGGGATGCAGGATCCCTACAAAAGTGGAAAAAATTGTGAACATCAAAATGTGTGTGTGTGTCTTGTGTGTCTATGGTCATTCCCGCACTAGAGTGTTATAGCACAATGATTCCACTTTCAACCTCCTATGGAATCCTGGGTTTTGCAGTTTTGGGAGGGGCCACCTGGCCCCTCCCGAAATTGCAAACCCCAGGATTCCATAGGAGGTTGAAAGTGGAAGCATCGCGCTATAACACTCTAGTGAGAAAATGGCCTATGTCTGTCTGTTTGTCTGTCTGTGTCTGTGAGAAGGGGGCCAAGGCACAGTGGGGAAAGTAGGCACCCAGGGTTCAAACCAGGTTAAGGAAAGGGGTCAACATGGTGCGCCCGTACTTCCTCTCTCTTGCGCATCTCTTCCTTGGGTGTGTGGGGAGGTATCAGGGGAGGGTTTATGGTACTGAGAAATCAGACTACGAGTTGTCCTTAGCTGTCCAGGCAGCTGTTGGTGAAGTAGAAGGAGGAGGACCAGAGGTGGGAAGAGGACCAGAAATAGGTCTTTAAAGAGCCGTGTGACCTGATCAGAGCTGTTGAGAGGAAAGGCTCCCCTGAAAAAGAAGCACGCAAGGTGGGGGTGGGTGGGTGGGTGCAAGGGTTGTAAAAACTTGCAAATAATGAAATCTGTGAAAGTGAAACCTACAAATATGGATGGTTGACTGTATTTTCAAGCTTTTTAAACAGCAATGAAGGCTAGAAGCCAGCCTGCCTGCCTGCTTTCCTAGTGATGACTATCTTTACATTTTGAAAAAAGAGCCAGATTTTGCATCAAACATTTAGACTTTACAACCCAACATGCGGTTTGAGCTGGGCAGCTCTTTGTTGCCCCTGGCTCTGCTTTGCTTTTGTCTCCATCTCATGTATATGCATGGCATCTCTTCCCGGTACTTCAAATTCCCTTTCTTTACAATCCTGTGAAGCGATGAAGAGCAATGGAGAGCCTGCTGGAATCCTTCAAGCTCCCCCGCCCTCGCCCCAGTTCTATTTCCCAAATGCTGGAGCCAAGTCTGCTTCTATTTCTTGGGCACACAACAGCAGCAGCAGGCAGCCAACTCTGCAGTCGGTACCTCTCAGGCAACAGGCGCGCCTCTCCGCGTCAAGAGCATCTGTGCCGTTCTGAAAATAGCCTTGTTTTTCCTGAGGGTCTCTCTTTTATGAGCCACATCCCTTGAAGGGCTCAATACCTCTCCCTGAAGAGACTCCTTTATTTCCTCAGGAAGTGACAGATCTCTCTTCTTTTTTGGTAACAGATGCACAAATGAAAAGACATCAAAAGAAGCCAGGAGTGGGGAAATAGTGTAACTTTGAAATTATCCTAACCTTATAAAGCAAGAGGAAGAAGGGTTTGGTGAGGATGACAGTGCAAGTGGGGCGGAGATACAGGTAGACCCTAGAAATAGAGATCCTTTCTGGTGAGGCTATATGTTGTTGTTGTTGTTGTCGTCGTTGTGAACCTGCCTGCCTCATTCTTGGATTGTTATTGGGGGGCTACAGACTGGTTCATTCTGTTAGGAATGGTCTCCTATTTTCTAACCCCCTTGTAAGCCTTTCTTCTTCCTGCAGAATATCCATTGTGCAGGGGAAGAGAGAGTGGCTCCACATTTTGGTTTAGCAGCACTAGGAACTGGCAGTTTGGAAGTGCCCTGGCTCATTGGAGCAGGTTTTCAAAAGGGCTTTGCTCTGGTGGCTTAAAGATTGTGCAGTAGGTCCAAAATTTTGCTGTGGCCAAACTGCTGCTTGTGGCTGGTTACAGGGAACGCATAACTCCCATAGTGCAACAACTTCACTGGCCACTGGTCTTTTTTCAGGGTGCAGTTCAAAGTGCTGGTTGTGATCTTCAGAGCCCTGTATGGCTTGGCCAAGACTATCAGGAAGACTTCTTCCAGCCTGCCTGATTTTTAAGATCTTTGGGGAAGGGCTTTCTCTCTGTGCTGACACCATCACAGGTGCTTTTGGTGAAGACACAGGAGAGGGCGTTCTCAGTGGCTGCACCCAACCTGTGGAATTAGTTCCCATGAGGGGCTTGCTTAGCCCCTCATCTGCTCTCTTTCTATCAGCAGGCAAAGACCTTTTTATTTAGGCGGGCCTTTGGATTTTATGTCACTCTGGGATAAGAATCTCTTTAGACTACCATATCAATAGACGGCATGATGCTAGGGAAGGTGGAAGGCAGTAGGAAAAAAGGAAGACCACGTTGCAGATGGATAGACTCAATCAGGGAAGATACATCCCTGAATCTACAAGTCCTGAGTAGGGTGGCTGATGATAGGGTGCTGTGGAGCTCTCTCATCCATAGAGTGGCCATAGATCAAAGTCAACCAGATGGCAGGTAACCACCACAATTATGTTTTCATATTTTTACTGTGTTTTAATGTGTTTTTAACTGTTGTAATTTGTTGTGTTTTGCTGGAACTGTTCATGTAATGCTTTTTAAGCCAGAGCCCCAGAAGCCCTCTTAGTGATTTATTAAGTTAGCCAGTGCATTTTTTTCCAGGATTGCAAAGGAGAAGCAAGAGAGGACAGAAAAAAATCTGCCAGCTCGTAGCAGCCAATTTCTCCAAGGCCTGCTTGCCTTTGCAGGCACCGTGCCTACAGCTTTTGAGGGCATATTTACACCAGTGAGGTAGCAAGGACCATGACATAAATAAGGTTTTGTGCCTTTCATTTCAGGTAGGGTGCAGAAGAAGCAAATCATGGGGGAAGTCAGGTTAACCTAGCAAATTCATTGCTGATGATAAAGTGAGCTTTAAGGAGAATCTTAAAAAGGGAGAGGAAACTGTGAGGAGAGAGACTGGAAGGCTGTTGGAAGCACGAGGAGCGGCATGGCAAAAGACAAGAGAGGAATGGACAACTAGCCAGGGCTATTCCCAGATGGGTACTTCTCCTCCCTCAGTAATATTAAGGCACAGCAGGGTGATCCATTGAAGATGAATTTGGGGAGATTCAGGAAGTCCTTCTTCATATGGCACAGAGTTAAAATGTGGAATTCACTGCTGCAAGATGTAGCTATGGCTGCCGGCTTAGATGACTCTAAGAGGCAATTGGATAAATGCTGGAAAATGGGAGAAACAATACAAGCATAGTAATGAAACTGGCATGCAGACATTGAACAACAGCCAATGGCATGCCCTCCTACCCACACAAGGTCTAGCAGAGAAAGATAAGCTACATCTTCTTTGTAAAACTTACAAAGTATCTTTACTTACTAATACTTGTGCATAATCAAATATGTGGTATAATGGAGGAGAGAGGGAAGAGAAGAAAAAATGGCTGTAGATTAGAGTGATGGAGGAGAAGAAAGATGTGGTGAAGCAAACAAACAAGAAGCCATTACCGAACAAATCAACAGTTGCTAAGTAGAGGCATGCATAGTTTGCTAACAAGAAATTAATGGAGAGTGATGCTATTGGTAACTACTAATCAAGGTAGTTCTGTTTCACCTGCACATTGGAGGCAGTATGCATCTCTGAATCAGTTGCTGAGGAGCATGATGGAATCAGGGATTCACATCTGGAGGCAATGAACATAGCCACAAAGTGTTTTGTTTGTTTGTTTGTTTTGTTGTTTTTTGGTATATGTTGGTGCTGCTCTACAGAGATGTAAAGCTTTGCAACTTTGCTGTTGCTATATAGTAACTTTGATGTCTCTGTACAGATCTCTAAGAAAGAAACATGTGAGAGATGGGGAGGAAGGGAGATAAAGTCAGCTCAGATAATGGAATGCTGGAACTGGGCTGAGAAGCTGAACACATCTCAGCTGCACATGGCAGAGGCTATACGTACAGCCACAGAGGGTGGCAAAGGAGCAATGGCAACTGCCATCCTTGGGCAAGGCAGGTCTGCCACCCATGCCCTTTAGTAATATCACATGATGGCTTGGAACAAGATTCCATTAACCAAGTACAGGGTGTGGAGGAGGATTTTGAAAGCAGGGGCAAGAAGGAGGAGACAGTATTGCCTGTAAGTACTGTGAATACTTACAGGCGACACTGTAAGTACTCTCTCTAAGTACTTTGAGTGGTGCATAAGCATTCCACGGGTGGGACAGGATACACGTAAGGTTACCAAAATCAAGAGGACATTGGGAAAGAACAGTTTGACTGACTATAGAGACAGTGGACCTTCCTTCCTTGGAGCTTTTTCCTACAAACTTCAGATGGCCACCTCTTAGGGTGCTTTTGCAGGGGGTTCCTGCATGGCAGGTAGCTGGACTAGACAGCCCTCAAAGTCCTTTCCAACTTTATGATTCATTAATGTTAGATACCAAAATTCCCGGGACAGGATGGCCCTCCCTGTTCATAGGTACTCAGGAAAGCTCTTCCCCCCATCCCCCAAGTCCTTCAGCTGCAGAATTCAAAGAGGCAGACTGTTCAGAATGGATTACTGGATTGAGCTGTACATGGGGCTGCGTTTGGAACCTGTTTAGAAACTTCCCCATCATCCCACTTTCTCAGCTGCTTGTTAAAATGTCCCAGCTTCTCTTGGTTCCTCCCACTTTGTCCCTTTGTCCTCAGCTTCCTTTAGCTGTCGCAAACTGCGTTCAAAGTGCAAAAGTACCTGGCATCCATTTAACTCAATAGCGGGGAGAGGAGAGGGCCACATCGTGCATTTCCCAGTCAACTCAGGCAAAAGCCAACTGCTGCAGGCTCTCCTGGCTTGTCTGTTCTTCCTCATTCATAAGTTTTGCCATCCTGACCACACTCTGATGTTGCTCGGCCACATGCATGTCTCAGGCCCTTTCTGCAGCTTGCCTTTTCGTGGTGCTGGGGTGCAGGGATCGCACGAGCAGCCTCTTGCGAGAGGCTCTTGCATCCCTGTTGCTTCAACTCCACAGCTGCTGCCTGCTTGTGAGCAGGTAGCGTGAGAGCCCCTCTTCTTCCTTCTGCAGTGCGCCCTGGGATTTTCCCAGGCTGCACTGGGGCAGGAAGCACAAGTGCCACAGTTCCGGAGCTCTGCATGCACGGTAAATGTACGCGGGGCCCTGGAGAAATGCACAATTGCGCACCATTTTTGGCTCAAAACCAAAAATGAAATAGTGCGCGATCAGCACCTGCCAGCCCCTGGAGCGTCACGCAATTGCAAGTGCGTCGTATGGACTGCTCCTCACAATTGCGCGATGCTACAGAGGCCCTTTCGCATGGCAAATGTCGTGCAAAAAGGGCCTCAGTTTTCATCTTTGTAACATGGGAAGGTGTTCACTTCTCACTTTATACCAACACTCTGGCATGGGGAGAGGAACTGCTAGCACCATTCCTGTGTCACATCTCCAGGCAGTTCTTCTCCTTTAAAAATGCCAAGGTCTTTCTCTTCCTTCTCCTTTTTCTGCCTGTCTGTCTCATCCATTTCCCTTACCTTTTCTTAATAGAAGCTGCAATTTTCCCTCTTTCCTGTTTTTTCTAAAGAAGTCTCTTCTTCATGTTTACTTTGTCAGCAATGCCCTAGACAAGTGTAATTAATTCAATTTAGCAAACCTTGAGTTGGGATGCCAGAGGGCTTTTCTCCTGGGGTGTTAGATGGGCAGGAAAGATGAATGCTTGGCTTATCTTTTAATCAGTCCAGGTTTTAGGTTTGATTTTTTTTTTTTTACACTTTTTCAGTTGAGCTCTATAAAGCTGTAAACACCTGTGTCAGCAACTGGGCAGGAAGGCTTTTCTGTAGGGATGTTATTGTTTGCTAATTCTGTTCTTAAAAGAAGGAAGTAATAATTTTAGCAACTTGTCCCCCCCCACCCCATTTACAGTTCAGGATTTATTCTGGGAAAATCTGCACACTTTTATTTTATTTTTGCATAGAAATATTTTCTCTGCAGAAAATGCTCTTTTGTCCCCTCCACTCAAAAACAACATGTGCACATTTTATGTAGAATAAATCCTGAACAGCAAAGATTCTCATCTCTCCTGGCTTCTTTTCTACATGCCATGATTCTTTTACATGGTGTTGTCACAAAATGTCTAAGGTGCTTGGAATAATTTTGGTTGTCGCCATCCTAGTTTTATGTCCCAATAAATTAAATCCAATGGTGCAGCTGAATTTTGCTTTGCATTTGAAACCCGTGCAATTTTACTTGCACAGTATGAGGAGGAGCAGCTTTGGCGGACTCATCACATCTATAGTTTAGCTGACTAATTTCACACCATTCTTAGTGGTTTAAACTCTGAGGATGATGCAGGCCAGATACATGGAGGGTGGAGTGGGAATTGGGTCTATCCCTGTTACACAGAACCCAACAAGGAGAGGGCAGCTCCTACCTTCCTCGAATGACAATCCTGGAGTCTGGATGAAAAAGGACTCCCAATCTTTGTGCCATGTGGCCGATGTGTGCACATTTGGTAGGAACATGGGTGACAGGTCCTTCTTGGTGGCTGCTCCCAGACTTTGGAACTCCCCCTCTAGAGAAGCCAGGACACCCCCTTCCTTGTTCTCTTTCTGACAGCAGATCAAAACATTTTTGTGGCATCAGGCTTTTACAAATTGACAAGAGTTGTACTTTTAATGCTGTGTGGTTCTGTTTTTACGGTTGGTATAATATATTTTAATCTTTTTAATGTATAATGTTTTATCAATTGTTTAATTGCTTCTTAAATCTTACATTTATACTTCTACAAATGCGTTAATGTTGTAAGCCACCTTGAGTCCTGTTATTAGGAGGAAGATGGGATATAAATGATTAAGGAACAAAAAGAATAACAATAGTAGTCATTTCATAAAGGTAGTAGAAACATCATCTTGTCACAGGTTCAGAGGCGGTTCTGATGACTTCATGTACTTACAGAATATTGCATGCTGCCCTGCCAAACTATCTTTCTTTATTATTTGTTTGTAAAGAGAGTGCTTACCCCTTCCTTCTGTTGTAATTGCAATGCCTATAGCATTTTTTTTAAACCTGCGTAATAGTTTATTAAAAAAACATTACCAGTAAAGCAGGAAACAAATACAGCAGATAATAAGAGTGTTTGGGCACTCTTTTTTTGACAGAAAAGCCCCAGATTCTGTTCTGGTTCTTTGCAATTTTATACTGGGTTAAAATAAACCAACCTGGGAAGGTGGTACGAAACATCTCTGATCGTACCAGCAGCTGACAAAAAATATTCTGGGGTAAACAAAATGTGCATAGACCTCTAAAATAAAAATCAGAACAGAAACAAGATCTGGGACTTTTCTGGTCTTTTCAATCAGTCTGGATGAACTATTTACTAATCAAGGTAATTTAATACACATTAAACACACTAGGACCTTTTCTGCAATAGCCTGTTAATAGCGCGATGATCCCACTTTCAACATCCCATGGAATCCTGGGGTTTGCAGTTTTGGGAGGGGCCAGCTGGCCCCTCCCGAAACTGCAAACCCCAGGATTCCATGGGATGTTGAAAGTGGGATCATTGCACTATAACAGGCTAGTGCGGAAAAAGGATTAGTATTTAATGGGGACTCCTACTGCTGCCTGCTTTTCTGCTTTAGATGCGGGGAGAGCAAAGATCAAGAGTTGGAGGTTGCAGTTATTCCCAAGGAGATCTTAGAGGGGTAACACACACACACAATTCTTGTTGGGCCACACAACAAAAGAGAAATATTTTGGACTGAAATTCCCACTAACATACTTAGAAGATGAAGGAGTGATTTTTGCCATATCCTCTCCATGAGACGTTTTAAGCTCAGCCTTTTTTTTTTTAATGCCTCTCCAGCACCTGGCATGTCAAAATGTGGCAAAATTGCATCCCTAATCCACTAGAGGGCATTTAGAGGCTAAATAAAAATAAAAAATGTGGGTTGCTTGGAGGCTCTAGGGACCTTGAAATGATCTTGGGGGCTACGTGGTACATACTCTCCCACATTTCATAGATAAAAACTGGGATGTGTGTGTCCAAGCAACATCAGAGTGTGGTCAGAAATGATGAATGAAGAAGAAGAGACAAGTTAGGAGAGGCTGCAGCAATTGGCTTTTGCCTAAGCCTACTGCGAAACACAAGATTCTGCCCTTGATGTAGAACCATAGAATCATAGCAGTGTAAGAGACCCCAAGGGCCATCCAGTCCAACCCCATTCTGCCGTGCGGGAATACACCATCAAAGCACTCCCTTTGACAGAAGGCCATCTAGCCTCTCTTTAAAAAACCTCTGAACAAGGAGACTCCACCACACTCCAAGGCAGTTTCGTATTCCATTGTCAAACTGTTCTTTCCACCGGGAAGTTCTTCCTAATGTTGAGATGGAATCTCTTTTCCTGACATTTGAAGCCATTGCTCCACGACCTAGTCTCTAGTGCAGCAGAAAACAAGCTTGCTCCATCTTTCCCTTCCTCTCCTCTCCCTCCAGCGTTCCTGCAAAATCATGTTTCAACCAATGTCTTACCATGGCCCTGTTTTTTGCTGGTTTGAAATGGGGTTGGGGTTTGAGTTCGCAGAGCCAAGGGAACAATCTGGATCACACCTCCATCTGAGGAATCCCTGCTAGGCCTCAAGATTCCTTCTGAGCCAAGCATCCCTGGAGTTCAGCCTACAACCTGTCGTTGCACACCTTCCCAACGTGTGGTGTAATCAAGAACAGTACCTCTGAGTATTTGCAGAAGGTTCTTTCCTTACAAGTGATTCTTTGCAACCAGTCCTTCCAAGGAAAGGATTTGAGAGTCACTTGGCTCCTAAACAAGCTTCAGCCCTGGTACCTCTGTTTTGCAAGTTGAAACTCCTTCCTTGCCTTTTGGACAAATCATGCAACACATCTCCTGAAGGTTGTAAAATATATGATCCTGCTATAAATGTTCCTTGTCCCGTTGTGAGCCAGAGATGGGCCGTCTCCACACTGAGCAAGAGAAGCAGTGACCCCAGGAAGAACTGTCAGAGGCACCTGCTCCAGCACATAGTCCAAAACTCTGATTAATTTGATGGCCTCTGTGGGGAATTGCTTTAATGAGAGAAAAGAAAGATTCACAGAGGAATGGAGCATTTTGCCCATCACGCTGATGGAGCTGACGCAAAAGAATTATTTTTATCCCTCAGAAAAAGCAGGAAGTCTCGTGGGTTGGCTCGAGTTCTCTCCCTCCCCGATGTGCCTTGGACCTGATCCTGGTTCAGGCTTTTGGTGCATCGCCCTTTCCTGGGGGTCAGCTGGTTGCTTCTTGTAGGACAATGTTGCTACATGGATGCTAAATGGCTTAGTGGCAGGGCCAACGGAGGCAGCCAGTCAGAACACATGTTTCAGCACTTACCTACTCGCTGCTTAATTGCTGCGCTGTCTAGATTGTTGAGCAGATTCAGTACAGCTCAAAGAGGATTTGAAGAGGGGAGAAAAGAGCAGGGAGAGGAGTTGGGCTGTAATAACCGACAGCAGCGTGCTAATTTTTAGAAATTCAGGTGCTAGGAACCAGACTTGGCTGTCCCTCATTTCTAGGTGCTTTTTTGCATCCTGATCTCATACCAACAGAAACAGGTATCTTACAAAGGAATTCTCCTTGCCAATGGGGCAGCGAGTCTGCTCTGTGTTTTAGTCTGAGCTTTAAAAGAGTTACTGAAAGTGTTGGACCCTGTTCCCCCAAATAAGGTTCAGCACTTTGGATAGCTCCATTACAGTGCACCCACAAACCTGGATTCGCCACCCCACTGACATGAAAACCCCCAGCCACCACTACTCTGCACACCTTTCCAGAATCATAGAATCTTAGAACTGGAAGGGATCGCACAGTCCGTCTAGTCCAACCACCTCAGGCATTCCTGAAAGAGGCCCATCCGACCTCTGTTAAAAGATTTGCAAAGAAGGAGAGTCGACCACCTTCTGAGGCAGTCCATATTCCATTCTCAGACAGCTCCTACAGTAAAGAAGTTCTTTCTACTCTTTGGTTGGGGTCTCTTTTCATGCAATTTCATGTCATCCTTTCAGATATTTAAAGAGAGCTATCAGGTTACCTCTCAGTCTTCTCTTCTCCAGGCTAAATGTTCCCAGCTCCCTGAGTCATTCCTCATAAAGTTTGGTTTCCGGGCCTTTTACCATTTTGGCTGCCCTACTCTGGACACATTCCAGCTTGTCCATATCCTTCTTGACCTGTGGTGTCCAGAATTAGACACAGGATTCCACGTTGGGTCTGACCAAAACAAAACTGAGTGGTGCTACTGTTACCACGGTTAAGATATGCCGGGTGAGAGCACTAGATATCGCTTGATATCAAATAATTTGGCCTCTACTTGACCTTTCTCTGCCACTCTACTCCACATGTTTGCAGAGGTCCACTGGACAAGCACGTATTAGGCACGGCTGTTAATGGTTGTAAATTCCAAACCTCATTTAGGCAGGCAGCTTAAGCCTCTTCGATGCTTCAGGGAACACCTTCTTGCAACCAGCCTTGCTCAGCGCGAATCTATACAAAGACGCCCGGCCGAGGGCCGAGCCATTCCTTTATGTTGGACCATTTGCATACTGGCCATACTATTGTCATCAAGCACTGAGCCCATCATGTAACACTTGACCTTTTCCAACGCCTTTGTCCTGCTCTAAAATTCCTTTGTTCTCACCGAGCATGGCATGGCCTGTAGGTAAAATCCACCCTATAAAAACCCCCAGTTCCGAGCACTCCTCGGAACACTCCGGACTACTTTGGACTTCCATCCTGCCTTGCTGTCAGTCTGTCCAGTGAGCTCCCCTCAGCGAATCGCACTGAGTTTCTTCCCTGGCAACTTCCTCTTCTCTCCAGGACTACAAGACCAGGTGTCATATTACCCATTCTTCCAAAACTCTCCATTTCTATTTCTCAGTTAGCTAGTGTATGTCGTGTCTGTCGTGTTGTTTGTCCATAATAAAAATATTATTTGTTGCTTTACAACTTGTCTAGTTGCTCTCTGACCTGACACCGTAGACATAGGGTTAAAGATCCTAGCTAAAGTTACCCTGCCTCTTGTTAGCGTAAGAGAGTGCTCAAGACTAATTTCCCCATCTTGTGTTGTTGTTTGGTTCTTTGGGTGCCCCTCCTGGGACCCCCAACATACAGGGTAACACTACTACTCTCTTAAACTGTACACTATATTCCTGTTTATGCAGCCCAGCTGTATCCACAAAGTCTCCGTTTATGCTTCAGTCCTGAATCTGAGGGCTGAAAGCCATAAGGCCCTAGCAAGCCCAGCTCCCAACAGCCATATCATTGTGTAGGTCCTCAACTTTAGGAGCTACCTGAAGAGGTATAGCAGGAGTTGCTCAAGCAGCGGGAAAGGGGTCTCTCTCAGGCTGGGGTAGGCAAGCACATTCTGCTCTCCTCTCCAGAATCTGTAGTTGGCAAGGGGAGAATGCAGACATTTCAAGGCATTATAATTACATGAGCTTGATTTCTTTTTCAAGGACAGAGCAGTCCAAAGTAGATTCTGTTGTGTTAACACCTGGCTCTCTCCCCAGCACAGTTATTCTAGCACAATGGCTTAAAACTTGGCAAAGGCACAGTGAGTGATCCTGATGCCAGAGCCCTCTATAAGCTTTGTGAGGTGCTTTTTCCTTTAGCTCTGTAAAGCATGGGATTTTGTTGCCTTGATCGCCCTGCCTCTTTGCTGCCAGTGAACTTCCTTTGGATTTTATAAAGGCGGAGTTTAGGTGAACGTGTAAAGGCGGGCATTAAATACGGCCGTAGTTTCCCAAGAGCAAAATGCCCCCTCTTCCTTTTGTCCAACTGCTTGACTTCCTGTGTTGGGGTGGGAGGGGGGCTGTCCTGGAATCATGACTCATGTGATTTTGAGAGCAGGGTGCACGCCCCAGCAGGAGTCGTTGCTCTCTCATGAAAAAGTCCATCTACAAAGAAATATATGTAGATATATGATATATTAGGTAGCTTCCAACTTCTCACTGTTTTCACAACTTTCTCTTGGACAAATGTGCGTATAAATTTTACAGGCATGTTGCCTTGACACCAGACCAGTTATCTCATAAACATTTAGAAGTGCACAACCATAGATGGCTTTTTGAAAAGGACAAGGCAGGGAGTACAGACGATCGAATGGCTAATAGCCACAGCAACGATGTAAAACCTTTGCATTTCAGAACAGACTGTTCACAGCTAAAAATTTGGTGGCAGAGGTGAGGATACAGGCTATTCTGGTTGTAGGATTCTAGGAGTTGTAGTTCAGAAAAGTAACTTTCCCAAGCTCTGGTCTAGCTTGACCATTCTGGCCTGGATGGACTGCTAGGCAGTTGTCATAACATATCTCTGGATGGGTGCATAGATGCTCTGTGGAAGGGGCTCAGCTTAGAACCAATAGACCACATTGCTGTCTCGTGGCAGAGAGTGAGATCATTGCTGGACTCTGCAGATAACAATCTCTCCAGGAAAAGGGGCATAAGTAATTCTTCTATTTAAAAAAGTGCAGAGCCCTTTATATTATGCTGAATGTTATTCTAGACATGTCCCTTAAAATTACAGTCTTGGTTGCAAAAGTTTATTTAAGACGGCAGAATGCCCAGGGAGGATATGCCTTGTTTGGGCTGGCTTTTGCAGGCTCTGAAAAATTACTAAGGTTAGAACAAAGACGTTATCAGTGGAATCAGCTGTCAGAAGGAAATGCTAACCCACACATCCTGTCCCTTTTTTCTTATATGAAACATGTTTTTCATTTTGTCTCTGAAAAAAAAATCACTTTTCTTTTTCTGACTATCTACAGTTTGATGAAAACATTTTCTATGAGGCCCTTTGTCCTTCAATATGTTTGCAGTACATCTTAAAACCAGTCTGGTCTGATGGCTAATGTATCAGGAATAGCAGAAATTCAGATTTAAGTCCCCACGGAGCAATGAATTTCACTGGATGGCCTTCACCACAGGCCTTTCTCTGTCTCTCTTTCTTTTTCTGATCTGCCTTACAGAGTAGTTGTGCAAATTTAGTAAACATGCTGCTCGTTCCAAATCACCAAGGAATATCTTGAACAACATCAGACCAGAGAAACCCAACCATGATTTTTGAAGAATACCCTGAGTATGTTGGTGCCTGTATCCAAGTGAGAGCCAATGTGGTTTGAGCAGTGGACTAGGACTGTGGGAAACCAGGGTTTGAATCCCTGTTCAGCCATGGAAACCCACTGAGTGATCTTGAGCAAGTCACACTCTCTCAACCTCAGAGGGCAGCAAAAGAAAACCTCTTCTTAGCAAATCTTGCCAAGAAAACTCTATGATAGCTTCACTTTAGAGTCAGAAATGACTTGAAGGCACCCAACCACCAACAAGCTGGAATGACAGAGAACCTCTGCCTAAGGTGGGGCTGAGCCGGCTTTCACTCTGATACTTGCAATCAAACAATGAAGGTTTGTGCCTCCATTGCCAGGGCTGGTACTGATTCTGCTCTGGGTTTTACCTCAAATTTAAAAGTGCTATTCAAAGTGCTGAGCTTTAGCCCCCCCCAAAAAGCTTCAGCGTCTTGGATAGACTCTTTAAAGTTCAGTGAAAAGCTGTAGCAGACTCACCGTGCCACTGAGACGGAAGACACCTGCCTCCGCCACTTGCAATCTAAACCAGCCTGGAAAGTCATGGCCTGCTGACCAAAGACAGCTGATTTAAAACTAGTGTAACAGAACTGAGCTGGTGCTTTTCCTCTGTTCAGCTTGAGTATCAGATGGGATCCATTAATAATATAGAAAATGTGGGCTAATGCTGTATAATATGATTAAATATTTAGCAACCACCAGCACGCAGCACCACTAAAACAACATATTGCAGTCTTTCGCACTGTAGCAAACACAGATAAATTGCACAGCCGGCTAATAAGGAGATCAGATGCTTTGCCAAGTCTTTTGCAAAGACCAAACCCAGTGTTGAGCTAAATGGAGCTGTTGTGTGAGATCAGTTCATCAAAGGAGATGCAGGGCAGGAAAAGGCATCACTGTTGCAACTGATCTGTTGCTGGTGGTACAGATAAGAAAGCCCATGAACCTTGCAGAACTCTGTAGTCAGACGCTCAGGTTTGTCTTGTGGAGGCAAATGCATGGCGTTGGCCATTTTCATTGGCTTTGGCTAGAAGAGTGGCTTCTTCCCATTCCTGTTTGGGAGCCAACTGTGCTGCAATATGGCCCTTCTCACAGCTGATTCCCCTGATTGTATTCCACCCTGCTACTCTTTGCACAAGCACAGCGGAGATTCACTATTGAGACATCAAACCACATTAGTACTTTTGATTCTGACTCTGCTTAAGTGCTCAAAGGATTCTGAAGTATTATCTCACAATGGCTGCACACTTCTAGCACTTGGATACCACTTGAACTTCCACAGGTTCCTCTTATGGAATCCTGGGATCTGTAGTTTGATGAGGTACTTGGGAATCTCTGTTACAGAAGTAGAACCACAGGGTTGGAAGAGACCACAAGGGCCATCCAGTCCAACCCCCTGCCATAGAAATCTGTTGCTATAGTGCAGGAGAGAGGGTCTGGGACCTTCTAAGAAACAATTCTAAGCCCCTCCCAAAACTACAAATCCAAGGATTCCATAGGGTGGAGTTGTGGCAGTAAGTAGATACCAAACATGTTATAACTGTTAAGGCAATATAACCTGAAGAGTAGGCCAGAGCATGTAATGGGACAGAGGGTGAGGCAGGAGGAGGAAGAACTCTGCCTAGCAGTGTTGGGTCTTCTGGGTGAGATCAGTGTTGCCAGATCTCAAAGCCTGGCCATCAGTCTCCTGTTTTCAGGGTTCATCTCCAGGTGGGAGACAAAGATTCAAATTCCCCAGTTCTGATGGACTCAGCTCTGGACAAGGGGAAAGGGGCCCTGTGCCAATCTCCAGCCCAGCTCAGAGGGCAGTTGCTTGCTACAGTGTGCAGATTGATTTGTTGCTGCAGATTGCAAAGACGTGCAGGGAGTTTGTGTATATGCCTAATTAGCTTCCTCTTTCCTCTTGAGCTGTTGTGGTACCAGGGCTCACTCTCCACTCTCATCTGCATCCATCTTCCAGATAGAAATGTGCATGTTAGATTCAAGGTTCCTTATCCCATCTCCCCAAGTAAGTGAGAAGAAATTATCCCTTCATTTCACCTTGAGCAGCCCCCCTTCAGCTAAGATTTCTCTCTCAATTTCCAGTCAGGAAAATGTGTTCTGCCTTGGTGTGAAAAACTATGATTGCTACTATGATTGCATCACACCTAAGGACAGCAACAGGGGCCATCTCAAAGCCTCAAATTTTGGCCAGGAACCACTAAGGCCTTTGGTGAATCTTGCCCTGGTGACCCTAGGTAGTTCACATTCTGCCTGGAGACCATTCTATCCCTTGGGTCACTGCATGAATTTGGAAGGGCTGCTCAGAAGAGCCAGCAGGTTTCTGTTCACCAAACAGTTGAGGGCTGGAAGGTTTCTCTTATCCTGCCTTAGGTGCCGAAGAGGAAAAGGAAACAGGGTCTTCCATGGTGTCCCACCAGTGAGGGCAATGCACTGAGTGAGGATGGGAGGAAGGACCTTCTCTGGGAGGGCCCCTCCAGGAATGGCATGCTCACAGGCCCAATTGGCACTGATGCTGACTTAATTTTACAATATGAGTCCTATTAAAACCTTTGGGGTCTAACGATTTCATCCAGTTTGTTGTACATGTGCATGGCTTTTTAAACTGCTTTGGCTTTTGTAGATAGTCTAAGAATTTTGGAATCCTGTATGACCTCTTGTGTTGTATAACTTTACATCAATTGAGCTGTATAACAGAGGCTCTCAAAACTCCTTTTGCTGAATTGCAAAGATGCATAACAGGACACTTGTTTTCTGCTGCTCCAGAGACCAGGACAAGGAGCAATGGATTCAAGCTGCAGGAAAGGAGATTCCACCTGAACCTCAGGAAGAACTTCCTGACAGTCAGGGCTGTCCGGCAGTGGAATCTGTTGCCTCGGAGTATAGTGGAGTCTCCTTCCTTGGAGGTTTTTAAGCAGAGGCTTGATGGCCATCTGACGGGATTGATTTGAGGGTGTTCCTGCATGGCAGGGGGTTGGACTGGATGGCCTGTGTGGTGTCTTCCAACTCTGAATTTCTATGATTCTATGATTCTATGACACCAGCAGGGATGCTCCACATGCGTTGTTGCATCATGCACATAAGGACCAATGCAATATACATTGGGATTGATGCACATTGGTCCCGTTATGTGTCAAGCATGAACATGCCTCAGATACTGTACCAGCTCTGCTACATAGTAGTGTAAAAGTAGCCCTCTACTGGATATGGATGTTGTGTAACTGTGCAATTCTCATTCCTGCATACGCAAGTCTGCATACATCGCCAAAAGGGTGCCAGCCAAAGTTTTTAGACTGGAAATATATAGATATATACAATGAGATAGAGCTAGATACAAATTTCACATTTTACATTGTTTCAATTGCATGCCACCCTGAGATCTTTGGATATAGGGCAGGATAGAAACGTTTTAATAACAGGTAAATAAGAATGACAAGTAGGTAAAGCTGCCATAATTGGAACCTGGGCTTTGGTGCATTTAGTCCTGGCTTGTCTCCTTTTTCAGACTAGTTCTTTCAGGGTGTGTGTGGGTGTGTGTAGGTCTTTCCCTACCTTTCTTCCTCCAACCCTGTAAGCTGGAAATATTGAGGACAAAAGCTGGGATCACATGCTAAAACTTACAGCAGATTCAAGCCCTGTCTCATGCAACTGGAGAGCAAGAGAAAGAGACACCGGTCTTTTCTGCACAATGCTCTTATAGCGCGATTATTCCACTTTCAACCTCCTAGGGAATCCTAGGGTTTGCAGCTTCAAGAGGGGCCAGCTGGCCCCTCTCGAAGCTGCAAACCCTAGGATTCCCTAGGAGGTTGAAAGTGGAATAATCGCGCTATTAAAGTGTCGTGCGGAAAAGGCCACCCTCTCCAAAGTGGATCTTTATTATACAGAAGGTGGGCTCAGAGAGCTGGTGGTCAATAGTGTCTCTCTCACCTCATTGTTTTCTGCCTGCTGTTGGCTCCTGGCAGCTCTACCGGTGCCAGTCCTGATTACTTATCACACTCGTTCTTGTGCAGATTTAATTCCACATTAGTCAAATGAAGCCGGTATCATTTATTTTCCAAAACAGAAGCCACAGTAGATCCAATTACATCTCTCTCTTTCACAGACTAATCTAGTTGTAGGCCAGAAACAAACAGCAAGGCATGGGTCTAAGCTGATTTGGCTCAAGGGTGTTTTCTTGGCATTCTGGGTGCTTTTTGGCAGGAGAGGAGCTAGGGGTTTTTTTAGGAAAGGAATACTCTATCAGGAGACAGAGCGCCTGCCATATATTGGTCTGCTGGATGGGTATTGAAATAGTGTATTGTAATCCACATAGATGTAATACTGTAGACTTTCATTGTGTTAAGCTAGTAACGTTACAGAGTATCCAGGGCTAATTGATGAATGTGGCAACATGCCCATCGGGAGTTGCGTATGTGTTAAAAAGTGTCAATTAGTTAATTGCTTTATACAACATATCTGGTGAAGGGGAGAAGATCAGAGTGGATGAAAACGAAAGTGTCAAGAAGTGTTTTGGGAACTCAAAGTATCTAAGATAAGAGGCAGGAAATAAGTTTGCACCCAAAGGCTAAGAAGTGGGAATCAAATGCAGGATTGGGAACTGTCTACAAATGTGGGATGATGTTAAAATTTGTGACCCTCTCCAATCAGAAGCATTGCATGCCTAAAATTTGGATTTGTGGGTACAAAACCTGACAGCACCATGCATACTTTAGTCTCAGCAACTCCAGAAGAAGTGTGCTGTGTTGCTTGCTTTTCTACAGATAAAAACTACTGTCTACGTCAGGGTGAAGTTTGTGGATTGCAAGTCATCCAGCAGAGATGGTTTGCCATTTCCTTCCTGGCTGGATAGCAGTACGTGTGAAAGGGATCTAGGAGTTTTCATAGATCACAAGCTGAACATGAGTCAGCAGTGTGATGCGGCAGCTAAGAAAGCCAATGCAATTCTTGGCTGCATCAATAGGAGTATGGTGTCTAGATCGAGAGAGGTACTGGTACCACTCTACTCTGCTTTGGTTAGACCCCATCTTGAATACTGTGTCCAGTTCTGGGCACCCCAATTCAAGAAGGATATTGACAAACTGGAGCAAGTCCAGAGGAGGGCGATCAAAATGGTGAGAGGCCTGGAAGCCATGCCCTATGGGAATAGACTTAGAGAGCTGGGTATGTTTAGTCTGCAGAAGGGAAGGTTAAGAGGGGACATGATAGCCATGTTTAAATATTTGAAGGGATGCCACGTAGAGGAGGGAGAGGGCTTATTTTCTCCTGCTCCAGAGACCAGGACAAGGAACAATGGATTCAAGCTACAGGAAAAGAGATTCCACCTGAACCTGAGGAAGAACTTCCTGACAGTCAGGGCTGTCCAGCAGTGGAATCTGCTGCCTCGGAGCGTAGTGGAGTCTCCTTCCTTGGAGGTTTTTAAGCAGAGGGTGGATGGCCATCTGTCGGGAGTGCTTTGAGGGTGTTCCTGCATGGCAGGGGGTTGGACTGGATGACCCCTGGGGTCTCTTCCAACTCTACATTTCTATGATTCTATGATTCCTCTGAAAAACTTCCTGATGAGAAGAGCACTTCAACAGTGCAACACTGCTGCCTGGTAGTGTGGTGGTGGAGTCTCCTTTTTTGAAGGTTAAAAACCTTCACGGTTGGATGGTCATTTGTCAAAGGGGTTCTTTGAGTGTGTCTTCCTGCATAGCAGGAAATGAGGTCAGATTGGATGGCCCTTGGGGTCTCTTCCAACTCTATGTATCTGTATTTTATTAAATATAGCCTAGAGCATCTGATATTCCTTGGTGGTCCCCTCTACAAGTATTAAACAGGCCTGACCCTAGTTAGCTTCCAAGGTCAGACAAGATGTGCTCTTTCCAGGGTATTCAGGCAACCACTCCTGCTTCCTATCTAATAACCCCAACCGAAATGCTGGAAGCTCTATGTATAAGCTGTACATAAAAGTGATGCTGTCTCTATCCAGAGGGCCTGCATCTGTGTTCATCAATCTTGAGTTAGGTGCAGAGGATCATCCAAAGATTGTCCATTGATCAGATGGGATGAGGAGAGTCAAAAGTCCCTGGAAAGGTAGAAGAATGGTACTGAGCATCACCTGGATGGGGTATTTCTGAAAAATGATGGCTAAGAATTGGATGCAAAGGACAACATTGAAAGAGATGGAGTAAGTTCAGGGAGCAGAGCAGATCGCCCAACCTTATGTGCATCCATCTATTCTGCCCGGCTATTTATTGAAATTAAAAAGTGGCAGCAGATGTTTAATAGCTGTTCTACCAAGAGGGGGAAAGAAAGACAGAAGGAGTGTCATTGTCTGCATTTTTATGGGAGTGTTCATTAACTGAGTTTATTATGGAGAGTGAGTGAGCAGGGGAATATGCCAGCCATAAAAACTAGTGAATGAGGCAGTGATAAGCCCCGTGTTACGGCCATTAAACGTTGTTATTTTCCTGATTATGGGTTGATGAGAACATAAGATCAGTACTAGACAGAGAGGCAAAGGCCAAGATTTGGGCTGCCTGTGGCCAAGGTGACTCGACCTTTTGACTCTGAGTGACGTTAATTGAACAGATTGTGCTAATCATACTGGAGTTCTCCAGATGTTCACAGATTGTTGAGAGAAGCTTCAGAGCCAATTATGCCAACCAACAATATGCTGCTTGGAGTTGCCATCCTTGAAAGAAAGGCAACCATCCGCCACCCATGACAGGAGTGTGAGACTAATACCCAACGTCCTGAAGCTGTTGGGCATTGCACACTGGATGATGGCATAATATGTCATCTCTTCTTTACAATTGTTACCCTAAAAGGCAGGGGACCTTGAGGTCCTCCAGCAGTGCTAGTATCTCCTTAGGATTTGGAGAATTTTAAGCTCCAAGGAGGCCTGTGAGAGGATTGTAATGGCAGGAGCTTTCTCACTTGTGTATACCAGTATTAACTTTAGAGCGAGCTCCAGTTAAAAGTTGAAAGAGTATTTTATTGGAAATTAGTAGACACACACAAGAAATCATGCTATCTCAAGAAGCATTCTATTGAGGGAAAAGACTAGAAAGGTTGGATAGAGAGAGATTTTGGGTGGAAGGGGTGATATTCACCTGCCCTGAAGCAGAAGATCAAAGAGGAGTAGCTCACACAGGTGTTTGAGGGCAACATGGAGGAATGGGAGTCTTTGGTGCAGCATGATGCCCAATGTGTTAGCAAATTACCTGGGCTGTAGCTGGGGGTTTTGTACTCTGTTTCCTACTCTGAAGGGGTGTGTGTTAATTGCTTTCTGGCAGAGCAATTAACGGGTTCAGAATGGGCTGATTGTCTTAACTTTAGGTGAAAAAGCGTTGGTGAGAGTCATGACAGTCTCTTAATGTGTTGGTCAGGTTTGTCTTCTATCATATTTGGAGATCAGGTCATTGAGAAGATTATTCCAAACCCATTAACATCAGGGGTTTCTGTCTAATCCTCTTGAATTTATGACTTGGCCATGCTGAGGTCATCCTGACCTAGCAAACACTGACAGCCAGTGTCCTTCTATCACATGTTTTACAGTTGTAAGTGTCTAATTTTATAAGGAAATTATATTTCTCACCAATTTTGCTTTCCAGCAGGATGGGGGGGCAGAGCATATGGTGTGGTAACATAATGCACGGTTTGTGTTATAGCTGCTTCATTGTTCCCTGAGTGCCCAATTTTTAAGGGGACACTGTTACCCTGTTGTCTGGGGGACCCGGGAGGGACGCCCAAATAACCAAGCAAAAACACAAGGTGGGGAAATTAACTGGAGCACTCTCTTAAGCTAGCGAGAGGCAGGGTAACTTAGCAGGGATCTTGCCTCAGTCTAAGGGGTCAGGTGAGAAGAGCAGACAGTTTTTAAAATAGTAAAAATGATATCTTTATTAGAGGAAAAACAACAGAAAAGACACTACAAACACACAACTAACTAAGAAATTAGAAATAAGAGTTTTCAGGGGGAATGGGCAATACGACACCTTATCTCATAGTCCTGGAGAGAAGCGGAGGGTTGCAGGGAAGGAAGCTCAGCTCGGTTCGCTGAGGGGGCGACTCGCTGGACAAAGCGACAGCAAGGCGGGATAGCAGTCCAAAGCAGTCCGGGGTTGAGTTGCTAGAACTGAGGGGACGGCTCGCCAGACACAGCGGCAGCAAGGCTGGATGGAATTCAGGAGTGATCCAAGCTGTCCGAGGAGGATTTGGAATTGGGGGCTTTTTATAGGGTGGATTGTGCCTACAGGCCATGCCATACTCGGTGAGAACAAAGTGAGTTTGGAGCGGGACAAAGCTTTGGCAAAGGTCAAGTTTTACATGATGGGCTTAGCGCAGGTTTAACAATAGTGTAGCCAGTATGCAAACAGCTCGGCATTGTTGGGGGGGGTCGGCCTGAGGCCAAGCGTCTTTGTGTAGAGTCGCGCTTAAGCAAGGTGTGTCTGCAAGAGAGGTCCCTGAAGCAACGGAGTGGCATTAATCTGCCTGCCTGAGTGGGATTTGGAATGCTCAGTACTTACCGGCCGCGCCTGTGTACGTGCCTGTCCGGTGGCCTCGCAAACTTGTGGAGTGGGGTGGCAGAGAAAGGTCGAATAATTTGATATCAAAAAGAGATATCTAGTGCTATCACCAGGTAGGCCTGAACTATAGTAACACACGTGAGCACAATAACGATACTTTATCAGCAAAAGACCATTACTTCCCATGCTCTGTTTGAGTGATCAGGAGTTAATGGGTTCAGAGAATGGTTGCCTCCATTCATTACAATTAGTTCTGGTTAGATTATCTTGTGCCACATTTTCTAAACAGTCTTGGGTGTTAATTTGGATTCAGACCTTGCTGGCATCACTGAAGCTCTTTCCTCTCTGGGGCATCTGCTGTGGCCGTGGCACATGGAACACTGAATCAGGTTGGGCGGCATATGAGAAAGAGAGGTGGGTCCTCATCTTGTGACAAGGGGGCCTCCATCTCCTTCCTGCCTCTGTGTTTCTAAGGCTCAGTTTCTCAGCGTCCCATAATGTCTCTGGTTACCATGGAGATGAGCATCTTTCACTCCTTGTTTGGTCTCACCCTTCTGGAAATAATTCTTTTCCTCTCCACACCTGATTCTGACAATGATACAGAGTGTACCTGCAATACAGAGCTACAAAACTTTTATTCCACTTGAATTGTCATGGCTTCATCCTGCAGAATCTTGGGATTTCTAGTTTGGAGAGGTAACTGGAATGTTCTGCTAGGGGGCTCTAATACAGTGTTACTCCAAGAGGTGGTCCATTGACTAGTGCTGGTCTGAGAGCCATAGCATGTTTTCAGAAAATAAAGAAACAGTTGTAGCCTATGGGCAAAAATATGCTACCAGTCCCTGGCACATTAGGGGGGAAAATTACTGGTCTCCACACCAGATAGATTAAGGCCCTTTTCACATGGGGAGAAGAAACGGGGTAAAGCACGCGGAAATGGAGCTTACCAGCAACTGGGTAAGTCCGTCGCCACGCGGAGCAATGCGAGTTCGCTGCTCGACACTCCTCGGTGTCCTGCGGCATCCAAAATGGCGGCTTATGGCTGGCGGAGGCTCTCCACCAACTGGAGAAGCTCACCAGCCGGAAAGCCCGCCCCTGGCAGATCTGCAGGCACGCACTTGCGCACGCCTGCAAATCTATACTGGGCGCGGCGATGAGGCTGCATGAGGCTGCACGCGGCTGCATGCCCTGTGCTTTTTAAAAACCTCCTGAAAAGTGGTTTTTAAAAAGCACATGGAGCCACCTCTTCCGGTCGCCCAGCGCAGACTGGGGTGTGGAACTACGCTTAAGTAGTCCGCCCCAATCCACTTTATGGTGTAGACGACCTCCATCAGAGGTCGCGCTACGCCGTTTTATTACCCCCGTGTGGAAGCATTGCTTCAGGGACTTTCCTGAACTACAGCTCTCAAACAGAGAATTCTTCTAATTGACTTTTCCCAAAAGGGAAACAGTCCTCTACCTGGGGGAAATGGAGCAGATGATGTGGTAGGGAAATGCAGCACAACTTAGCTGAAGAGGTAGTACAGGAATGCCTGGCTACCCTAAATGAATTCAAGTCTCCAGTGCCAGATAAACTACACACAAGGGTATTAAAAGAACTTGCAGAAGTAATCTCAGAACCCCTGGCAACAATCTCTGAGATTCTAGAAGAGATCATGTAACAGATGGCCTGTAAGTGCGTAGAAAGGAACGCTATGATAATTAAAAGTCAACATGGGTTTCTACAAAAACAAGTGGTGCCAGACTAATCTTATCTCTTTCTTTTTTTTTTTTTGATGGAGTTATTAGTTTGATAGATGAAGGGAGTGCTGTGGATATAGCATATCTTGACTTCTTGACTTCAGTAAGGTCTTTAACTAGGTCCCCTATGATATTCTTGCAAACAAGCTAGTAAAATGTGAACTAGGCAGTGCTACTGTTGGGTGGATTTGAAACTGATTGAACAACTGAACCCAAAGGGTGCTCACCAGTGGCTCCCCTTCATTCTGGAAGTGACTAGAGGGGTGCCACAGGATTCTGTCCTGGGCCCAGTGCTATTCAACATCTTTATCAATGATTTGGATGATGGAATAGAGGGCATTCTTATCAAATTTGCACCAAATTAGGAGGGGTAGCTAACATTTCAGAGGACAGGATCAGAATTCAAAGTGACCTTAATAGATTAGAGGGCCAATGCTAACAAAATTAATTTCAATAGGGAGAAGTGAAAGGTACTACACCTGGGCAGAAAAAATGAAATGAAATAAGATGGAGGACACCTGGCTTGACCACACTACATGTGAAAAGGATTCAGGAGATTTAGTAGACCACAAGCTGAACATGAGTCAGCAGTGTGATGCGCCAGCCAAAAAGACCAATGGAATTCTGGGCTACATCAATATAAGTATGGTGTCTAGGTCAAGGGAAATGATGGTACCACTCTATTCTGCTTTGGTCAGACCCCACCTGGAATCCTGTGTCCAGTTCTGGGCATCACAGTTCAAGAAGGGTATTGACAAGCTGGAAGGTGTCCAGAGGAAAGTGACCAACATCGTAAAAGGCCTGGAAACCATGAAACCCTATGAAAAGCATCTTAGGGAACTTGATATATTTAGTCTGGAGAAGAGAAGGTTAAGAGGAGACTAGAGAGCTATGTTTAAATATTTGAAGGGATGTCATATGGATTTCATGCTCTGTCTACCCTGTATTACAGTTTAGTGGACCCTTATTACATTTTCTGGCCTCTTTCATGTGGTCCACAGGGTCCTCAAATGTAAAAAAAAATTGTGGAAAAAAAATTCAAGGGTCCCTCCACTACAAATGTCCTCTAAAGGGATCAAGGACATTTTTGCAACATTTTGCCCCCCTTCACCAGAAAGGCCTTTTTCTAGATCCAGGGAAAGCCTTTCTAAAACAAGAAGGGACTTCTGGCCACATCCTGTTGCTAAAAGAAGGCCTTTACTTGGTCTAAAGTGACCCATGGGAGACCAAAACCCTAAGAGGAATGTCTCCACATCCCCTAGAAGGCATTTGTACTCTTTTTTTTTTTTTTTGCAAGGGATACAATGTGGAGGGGGTACAACTGTCCAATGTCTTCTGGGGGGGTTAATGCAGCCTCCCTCAGACACCCACACTGTAATTTATCAAGTGAACCAATCCAGTTGCCGATGGTTCCTTCCGTCTGTCTCCTCGCTTCTTCTTGTCTCCAGAGAGAAGCGGCATCACCTGTGTTGTGTGCATGGCAAAGGTTGTGGCGGAGGGAGGGAAGGAGGGGAGCACACAGAATGGCTGACTGTAATGGAATGAATGAGTTCTCCTGACGATAAGGAAATTACAGTTTTCATTTTCAGCTCCGCACATCCTCTCCAGTGACTTGGCATTAAATTACATGCTCCGGTAATCAGTGCGGCGCATTATTGGCTGCCTCGTTACACCACATTGGAGCGCTGCGTTATAAAAATGAAAAGGAATTGGGGATGACATCTGCTAACCCTTCAAGGCACTGCGTGGTCCAGTTGGGGGTTTCTTTAATTTAAAAGCCAGGGAAGGAGCGGCAGGGGGAGTGTATATGAATCAGATACCAAGGAGGCAGCTCTGTATGGGTCAAGGCAGTGCACATCCAGTATGTCCAGAATGCCCCTGGAATGCACTGTGCAGATTGCTGACAGGATCTGATGCATGTCTACTTGGAAGTAAACCCTGCTGGATCCCATGGGACGTATTCTGTGCAGCATATTTGCTGCACCCTCAGGTACTTCCACAAAGCTGATTGAGGCTGAAATTTTGCTTCACTTTCTTGGGGTGGTTGTTGTTGTCATGTGCACCTGCTGGTCATTTTTGTGACCTATGGCAACCCTAAGGCAAACCTATTGAGAGGTTTTCTTGGCAAGGTTTTCTCTGTATCAAGAGGTTTTCTCTCTCCCTGTCACACACACACACACACACACACACACACCACTGACATGGAAGCCACTGCCGGTCTCACCACAGCCAGGAATCATAGAATCATAGAGTTGGAAGACACCCCAGGGGCCATCCAGTCCAACCCCCTGCTATGCAGGAACACCCATCAAAGCACTCCCAACAGATGGCCATCCAGCTTCTGCTTAAAAACTTCCAAAGAAGGAGACTCAACCACACTCCAAGGTAGCATATTCCAGTGCCAGACAGCTCTGACCATCACGAAGCTCTTCCTGAGGTTCAAGTGGAATCTCCTTTCCTGCATCTTGAATCCATTGCTCCTTGCCTTAGTCTCTGGAGCGATAGAGGACAAGCCCGCTCTCTCCTCTACATGACATCCGTTCAAATATTTAAACATGGCTATCTTAACCTTCTCTTCTGCAGACTAAACATACCCAGGTCCCTAAGCCGTTCTTCATAGGGCATGGCTTCCAGACCTTTCACCATTTTGTTTGCCCTCCTCTGGACATGCTCCAGCTTGTCAATATCCTTCTTGAATTGAGGTGCCCAGAACTGGACATAGTATTCCAAATGAGGTCTAACTAAAGCAGAGTAGCGTGGTACCATTACCTCCCTCGATCTAGACACCATACACCTATTGATACAACCAAGAATTGCGTTGGCTTTCTTGGCTGCTGCATCACACTGCTGACTCATGTTCAGCTTGTGATCTACCAAGACTCCTAGATCCCTTTCACACATACTGCTATCCAGCCATGTGTCCCCCATCCTGTATTTATACCTTCCATTTTTTCTGCCTAAGTGTAGGACCTTGCATTTCTCTCTGTTGAAATTCATTTTGTTAGCTTTGGCCCAGCTCTCCTCCAATCTGTCAAGGTCGTTTTGAAATTTGATCCTGTCCTCTGGCGTATTAGCAATCCCTCCCAAACATCTGCAGATTTGATCAGCATGCGCTCCACTCCTTCATCCAAGTCATTGATGAAGATATTGAATATCCCTGGGCCCAGGACAGAACCCTGTGGCACCCCACTAGTCACTTCTCTCCAGGATGAAAAGCAGCTATTGATGATCACCCTTTGGGTTTGGTCGGTCAAGCAATTACAAATCCACCTAACAGTAGCCCTGCCCAGTCCACACTTTACTAGCTTCTTTGCAAGAATGTCATGGGAAACTTTGTCAAAGGCCTTACTGAGGTCAAGATATGCTACATCTACAGCATTCCCTTCATCTATCAAGCCTGTAACCCTATCATAAAAAGAGATAAGATTAGTCTGGCATGACTTATTTCTGAGAAATCCATGCTGGCTCTTAATGATTATGGCATTGCTTTCTGAGTAGTTACAAACTGACTGTTTAATGATCTGCTCTAAGATCTTTCCTGGAATTGATGTCAGGCTGACCGGGCGGTAATTATTAGGGCCCTCTTTTTTCCCCTTCTTGAAGATGGGGATGACATTTGCCCTCCTCCAGTCTGCTAGGACTTCTCCTGTTCTCCAGGAGTTCTGAAAGATTATCACAAGTGGTTCAGAAATGACTTCTGCCAGTTTTTTAAATATCTTTGTATGTAATTTATCTGGCCCTGGGGACTTGAATTCATCTAGTTTAGCCAGATATTCCTGTACTACTTCTCTACTTATTCTGTGCTGCATTTCCTCCCCTTCCTCCCCTGCTCCCCACGCCCCAGGTTGGGTACTTCTACGCCCCAGGTTGGGAAGTTCCTCTCATGCAAGATGGCAGCAGGGAGATTGGAAGTGGAAATTGGAATTCACTCACACACAAGATGCAGGATGAATCCAGCCTGCAGAATTAGAGCAGTTTGAGCCTGGTGTAACTACCATGGCTCCATCCCATGGAATCCTGGAATTTGTAGCTTGTTAGGGGCTTAGAATTCTTTAATGCCTCTCTCTAGCAGAAAATTCTAAGTCACTCACCAAACTACAAATCCCAAGATTCCATAACACAGATCCACAGCACTTAACAGTTACAATTGTGCAGTGGATCCACTTGTGGCTTCTGAGCAGCCTCAGCAACTTCTCTGCATGCACTATTGAGATAAAAGCATTGCCTGCTCTGCCATTTACTTTAAGGACAGATCATGCCAGTCTGGAACCAGTTAGAGTCTCTTAAGGATTAAGGACTGCCCCTTCCCTCCCTATCTATCTCTCAGGTACCCTGCACCACATCCCATTTCCTCCCCTCAAGTGGGTACCAGGTCTTTTCACATTGCACAACTATAGTGCTATGATTCCACTCTAATTGCCATGGCTCCACCCTATAGAATTTGCCTGGGATTTGCCCTTTAGGGAGGAATATTTAGATCCTCAGAGCCCAAGAATCCACAAGATGATATCTTGGCAGTTAAAGTGGAATCATAAGGCTATCATTGTCTAGCACAAAAGGGACCAGAAAATGTTTCACTTGTAGCAGGGGAGCTCAGTGGAGGAGGCCCTGTTTTGCACACATTAGCTTTTCCCTGGTTCAGCCCCAGGCATCTCCAGTTAAAGGGACTGAGCAGGAAGATAATTCTATGCCAGTGATACTGGGGAGCCATTACTGTCACTTGAAGCAGACGCTCAGTGGAGAAACAGTGTGGTCGAAGGTCTCTGGCTAGCAGCAGCAGCAGCAGCTGGCTCCCTTGCCAACAGAGCAGCGGGTATGCTCTGGGTTTTAGAGTCCTCTCATGAAATACAGTTACAGCACTTTGAGAGTCCCTGTGGTTTAGTGGCTTGAATGTTGGACTAGAACACCGAGAAACTAGGGTTCAAATCCTCACTCAGCCATGGAAACCCACTGGGTGACTCTTAGGGAAGTCACACACTCTCAACCTCAGAAGGAGGCAAAGGCAAGCCCACTCTGAACAAATTCTGCTTACAATAGGTTCTCCTTAGGGTCGTTGTAAGTCAGCAAAGACCCAAAAGCACACATCAGCAATATGATTTAAGTGCTATGGTTGCATCCTGTGGAATCTTATAGTTTGTAGTTTGGTGGGGCATGAGAACTCTTTGGCTCAGAATTCTAAATACCCCTCCCTAAATTGCCAATCGTTGGATTCCACAGGATGGATTCGTGGCAGTTAGTGCTATAATTGTGTGGTGTTGAAAGGGCCCTTTGTCTGATGTTTAAAGGAGCTGAACCTGTTCTGGAGATATTGTTTAGCACCTTGGGGAGCTAATTTAAAGTTTGAGGTTCAACCTGGAGTGGATTCACTGCTCCACTGACATGGCAGCCACTAGACACCACTACCTCTTCCTCTGTTCTAGAACTTCCCTCTGGCACCAAGGATATCCACCTAGATCTTTCTTTGTCCATGTATGGCTTTGTTTTCTCTGCACGATAAAAACTGCTCTTGAAAAAGGCCTTTGGATTTGGGGATGTGCAGACTTGGCAATGGAACAGAGAGAGGTTTACTGCTGATTTTTCAAGAACAATTGTCCTTCAGGGACTTCCGGTTTGGGACAGAGTGAGTGAGGTTGACTTACAATCTCTCCATGGCTCCAAGTCTAAATAGAGAGGGGAAATCTTTTAATAAGATCAGGATAGAACTAAAGGCACCAGTAGTGGAACAAGGGGTCCCTGGCACTCCCTACATTGGCTGTTTGTGGTCTGCAAAACAGTTGCCCAAAAGAAGAGCAACATCTGTGGTGTGGTGACAGAGCCATCATCTTGGAAGGCAAGCGGAGGAGAGTTCCCCCTGCTCAGGAAGCCAGCAGTTGCCAATGATAAATGGTGATTGCAATGATAAGAAGCCTATTTTGACTGCAGTGATCATATCTTAAATAGTGGTGCTTTTCTTGTGAAGAGAGAGAGATGCAGAATTATTAACTATTATCTTCTTGTTTTCTATCTTTTTCTTTTCCCTCTCAGGCTTTGAATGTTTTCTCCCTTCTCTCCCATTGGGCACTCTAAGTGCATTCATTGTTTAGGGGCCTGTGATTTGCTTTAATTTGGATTTCTTGTTATCGGCTATGACTTTCTTAGGAAAGAAATGCAGGTTCATGTTCCACACACAGTGTTTTGTATGCTCGAAAAGGCTACACAGATGTCAAAAATTACTATTTTAGGGCAGTGCCAAATCAGACACATATGGCATATTTTGTGTGCGCAAGGCTCAATCATTAAAAGAATCATGGAAAGTTGTATAGCTCTGTGTGTCTGAAGGCTTTGGTTCAGAGCTCAGAAAAGTTTGTTTTCTACTGCAGCTCTCAGATTCTCCCAGTGGCTGTGCTGGCTGCTGGATTCTGGGAGTTGTAGTCCAAAAAGTATGTTTTGAAGCTCTGCCTTTATGGAAGAGTAGCCAAATGCAGAATAAATGTCTGGCAGGTATTAAGATATAAACTTATATAAACTGGGATACTTTAAAACATGGTGCACAGCTGATTTGAATTTAATTCCCAGAAAAGAAGCTCCAGGGACATTTTGGGCAATAAATAAAAACAAGGTTATTTTTTTGAGTTCCTCATCATATAACAAGAGAGCAGAACTTGAGAACAGAACTACGTCGGCTGTCAGGCAGCCCTTGGAGCAAATCCCCAAAGATGGAGAGTGTTTAATTCTATCTTTGCATAGACATGAGCTCTCAACTTGGCTATAAAACATTGCTGAGTGTTGTTGTTTAATCATTTTGCTTCACACAAGATATTCCTCTAGTGTTGGGGGAAGGAACTGTCCACCCAGGTATGGTATATGATGAATGCTTTGCATAAATCTGCTTTTATTAGGTGAGCAGATATTAGAATCATGCAGTTAGAAGAGTCTGCAAGGGCCATCTCCTCCAACCCCCTGCCTCGTAAGAATCCACAGCTAAAGCTGCGAGAGTCGGCCCCCCAGTCTTTCTATAAAAACTTCTAATGAGGGAGGGTCCAGAACCATTTTCAGGGTGATCTGCTCCACTGCTGAAAGGCTCTTGCCATCAGGAAGTTTCTCCTAATGTTTAGCCAGAATCTCTTTTCATGTAATTGGAATCTGTTGGTTGAGGTCCTCTCCTCGGGAGCAGCAAACAGTGGGAACCAAAGGGATAGATTTAAATTACACAAAAAGATTGCTGAACATTAGGAAGAAACCCCCGAGACTAACAGCAGTTTGGAATGAAAAAGAGGGAAGTGGAGGAGAGGTATTGATAATACCTCAAGGACTAATTAAAGCCATTTCCTCACTACACTGTTATAATGCTATTATTCCACTTTCAACATCCTATAGAATTCTGGGGTTTGCAGTTTACTGAGGCAAAGAGCTCTCTGGTTAAACTGCAAACCCCAGGATTCCATAGGATGTTGAAAGTGGAATAATAGCACTATAAGAGTGTAGTGTGGAAATGGCCTTATTTATTTTAGCATGAGCTTTTGTGGATGTCAATCTGTTTTGAATACTTATGTGCATTCCCCCCTCTTCCTTGGAGTTACCTACCTGAGTCTTTTGCTTCCTGCTCACCTGAGGGTGTCATTTCCCCCTTCCTTCACACTAGACTGGATGGTTATGGTGCTATGATTCCACCTTAACTACTTTGGCTGCATCTTGCAGAATCCTGTGGTGGTTTTGGGAGGCATGGGAGTTCTCTGGCTGAGAATTCTGTAAACTGCAAATCCTAGGATTCTGTAGGACATTGCCATGGCAGTTAAAGAGGAATCATAGTGCTATAACTGTGTAGCTTGAAAGGGCCATGTAGCCATGAGGCTCCAAACCCAATAATGGTTGCCAGCTTGCCCTACACATGATCTTGGGGATCTTGTAACCATACTGCAGATCAAATGCTTTCATCTATCTCCTCTCCTGTCCCAAGATCTTACCCTTTAGCATTCCACAGATGAAAATTGGGACATGGGCAACCAAGTGACATCACAGTGTGGTTAAGATGGCAAAAGGTATTGATGAGGAGAAACAGACGTGAGATAAAAGGCTGCAGCCATCTCCTTTTGCCTTAGCCTCCTGGGAAGGGCAAGATCCTGCCCCTTGCTCTCTTCTCCCTCCTGCTTCTTTAACTGTGGGCAAACTACTTTTGGACTTTGAACTTAGTTTGTGGCAACTGAAGTAAGCTGAGGACATAGAGAGGAAGGTGGGAGGAGGAGAGAAAACTGGGACATTTTGAAAACAGCTAAACAAGTGGGACAACAGAGAATTAATTGGGACTATTCCTGCCAAAACGGGAGGAGGGGCACCCAAGATGGATTTCCGGAAAGTAAGAGTTTTCTCCCCGCTTCATTTTAATCAGTAAGAGCATCCTAAATATTGATTGATTGATTGATTAAATTTATGCTCTGTCTCTCAACTGAGATGGCTGATTACTCCTGTTTTTCACATAAGTTCGCTTTGCATTCTGTAAGTCGATGCTCTGCATTCACTAGAGTTAGGGATGCAGGACCCTCACAAAAATGGAAAAACCACAAATATCAAAATGTGTGTGTGTGTGGGTGGGTAGGTGGGTGGGTGGGAAGGGGGCCCTGGCATCGTAGGGAAAGCATGCACCCAGGGTCCAAACCAGGTCAGGGAAAGGAAAGAGAAAAGGAGTGGGTTGAAAAATGGGCCCTATATTTCCTTTCTCTCGCTCACCCTCCTTCCTTGGGTATGATTGCTGAGACATCAGTGTGTGAGACATCCTTAGGTGGCCAGGCAAAAGCTGCTGGTAGTGGAGGAGGAGAAGGACCACGAGTTTTTTAAAGGGCTGCATAACTTGATCAGACCCATTGAGAGGAAAGGTTCCCTTGGGAAAGAGGCGTGTGAGGGAGGCAGGCAGGCATTGGAGAAACTTGCAAATAATCAAAGCTGTGGAAGTGAAACTTTCAAATGTGAAGGGATGGCTTTACTAAACACTAATACACATACACTCTGGGGCCATTTCCACACTACACTCTTATAGCGCGATTATTCCACTTTCAACATCCTATGGAATCCTAGGGTTTGCAGTTTCGGGAGGGGCCAGCCGGCGGAAATGACCTGAGACTTCTTCTCTATCCTCTTGATATTCTTCTTCGGCTCTGTCCAATTATCACTCAGCTGGCCTTTTTCCTGTGGGTGAACTCCAGCGCCTCTCTTTTTCCCACCGCTTGCTCCTCCACTGCCCTGTCTGCCATCTCTCATTAAAACAACGCAACGAAATCACTCAGACAGAAGGATTGTTTCTCCCTCCTGCTTAGCCCTTTCCAGCATCTCTTCCATCTCTTCCTTCTCTCTTTCTCTCTCTCTCTCAGTCTCTGTCTTTTTAAAATAGACTTTAGGTATGATTACAAAGAAAAAGAGAAATAAATGAGGCAGACAGACAGAAGGAAGAAGGGAGAGGAAGGATGCAGACTGTGAACACGGGCTCAGCGTATACATGGAGATGAGCTGACTGCAGTTCCAAAAACACCTTTCTCGAAGCTGATGTCTATAAAATGCACACTCGTACATAGTGAGAGCTGTTTGGTCCTCTTACCGTCAAACAATAGACGGTGAACGTTTACACTCATCTTCTCAATAAAGCCGCTGTTTGTTCTTTCCCTCAAGCCGAGAGTTCTTTCTGATTTGCCTTTCCTTTCTTCTCTGCATCCAGCCTCCTGCTAAGTTTTGTACTTTTCTGTTGCTTAATATATCCAGAATTCACCCTTTCCTTTCAACTCCCACCCCCCACCCATATTTTAGTTCCTCCCATGATAACTTCCCCATATTGATTATTGTCATGGTCATCTCATTGATCTTATTGTTCCTAAGCCTCTGTACTAAATGCTGCTGGTGCTTTTGCTTCTTCTGCTCATTGTTCCAGTCTGCTTTGCTGTATCCTCTTCACAGCTGCCTCATCTGTCTCATCCTCACTTCAGGCTTCTTGTACTTATTTTCAAATAGTTCCAATGTCCTCTTTCTCCGTATGCTCCTACTTAGACCATTCATTCCAATCATACCAATCGCTCAGGCAGAGCAAAGACTGGCCTCTCTCTTCCTGGTCTGCATCCCATCACCTCCCAGCTCCCTGTCCTTGCTGGAATGCCCTGAACTTGATATCCTGGCCTTTCCTTCTGTCACATTCAAACTCTTCTGTAAAGCATGTCTCCTGTTTTGCATTGCTTTCCCTCCCCTCCTCCCTATCTTGTTTTTGCACCTTGAATGTTTGTACAAAGTGGGATAATTTGTTTATGAATGGAAAGCAGGGGGAAAGGAGACCTCTCCCAGCCCTACAGGGGGAATTTGTGGCCAAGTTTCAGCACAAGCAGCACCTGCTGAAATTCCTTCTGTTAAAGGAGCCCTGTCCCTCATTTCCTCTGGCAGCCCTAAGCCTTAACCTGGGGACAGGTCCCTCTCCAACCTCTTTCCCTGAGTTGCCAGACCTCAGGTTGTGGCCCTGAGTCTCCAGTTTCCGTGGGTCCTCTCCAGGCTGGAGACAAGGGGGTAATTTCTCCCATTTTGTTGGGCTCAGCTCCAGACAAGGGAGAAAGTTCTATGAAAATCACCAGCACAGACATTAAAGCCATAGCTGGCTGCATTTTGCCATTGACGAGTTGTTTCAAGTTGCAAAGAATCTCCATGGGGTCTCCATATTTACTTAACTAGCTTCCTCTCAGCCACCCAGTTGTAGCACCAGGGCTCACCCTCCACTCCATACCCACCTTCTGGCAACAAGCAAGTAGGCTAGATTGTTTTTCTGCCTGGCCAAATGGGGACTGGACTGGATGGCCCTTGTGGTCTCTTCCAACTCTTTGATTCTATGACTCTGTGATTCCATGATAAATGTTCCTTGTCCTGTCTCTCTATTGAAGGGGGAAGGAATAATCCCCGCACAGCCTCTTTAGCTAGTGTTTCCCTCTTAATTTCCAAATAGGAAAATGCATTCTTTGTTTCTGTGCTTGAATGAGAAGCTGTGAGCAGCTCTGGATGGATTTGCTGCTGTGTGTCTTCAAGTCATTTCTGACTTGACCCTAGGGCAACCCTATCATGGGGTTTTCTGGGCTGAGAGTGTGGCCTTTTCCGCACCGGGTGAAGGAATCGCCCCATGCTGCTACTCACCGGACCTTTCGGCTCCCCGGTTCGGTCCATGGCGCTCCGGAGCAGTGCATGCTCATCAATATACACTGCTCCGGTGTCCCAAATGGCAGTTTCCAGTTGGTCCATTGAAGCTCGCCAGCCTAAAGCCCGCCCCTGGGCAGATCACAGGCTTGCATTGGTGCGAGCCTGCGAATCTGCATAAGGGAGCAGGCTCGCAGTGGTGCGCTGCATGCTTTTGAAAGACCAAAAGAAACAGGTCTTTGAAAGTACGCTGGAGGACCACTTGGGGTCATTCTGGACCAGACTGAAGTATGGATCTACCTTAAATAGGTCCAACCCAGTCTGGTCCGAGGTGTAGATGTCCTCCTTGGAGGACGGACTGCATCATTTCAAAAATCCCATGTGGAAAAGGCCTGTATGACACATCTAAGATCACCCCGTGGGTTTCCATGGCCAAGCTGGGAATCAGCTCTTGGTCTCCAGTGCTCAAACCACTACACAATGCTGACTGTCTTGGTACTGAATAGATAACACTTAATGATGTAACCAGGGGCTCCATCCCTGGATCTCAGACATTGGCCTCAAAACCTCAGGGTCTGAGACAATCCCAAACTGGCAAGCCTCTTTTACACCATTGTTTTTTTTAAAAGCTGTTACCTACTTAGCCATAGGCATGTTGAAATAATTGAAGGGATGTCATATGGCAGATGGAGCAAGCTTGTGTTCTGCTGCGGCAGAGACTAAGCCCATTTCTGCACTAGCCTGTTCTATTGCTATGATTCCGCTTTCAACATCCTATGGAATCCTGGGGTTTGCAGCTTCAGGAGGGGCCGGCTGGCCCCTCCCAAACTGCAAACCCCAGGATTCCATAGGATGTTGAAAGTGGAATCATAGCGCTAGAACAGGCTAGTGCAGAATGGGCCAAGACACAACAGAGCAATGGCTTCAAACTTCAGGAAAAGAAATTCCACCTAAACATTAGGGAGAAAGTCCTGATAGGAAGAGCAATTTGACGGTGGAATATGCTGCTGCCTGGGAGTGTGATGAAGTTTCCTTCTTTGGAGGTTTTTAAACAGAGGCTGGATGGCCATCTGTTGGGAGGACTTTGATTCTAGATTCCTGCATGACAGAAGAGAGTTGGACTGGATGGCCCTTAGGTCTCTTCCAACTCTAGGATTCTAGGACTCTATCTTTTGGAACCATGGAAGTTCTGTGAGAACAGTGCCCAGTTCTCTGACCCAAAACAAGGGGTTTGCCCCAGTTGAAAGCTCCTATATTCCTTCCTGGGGTGTCATCAAGGTCAGCCAGCGTCCCTGGGACCACAGTGGGAGAAGAATTCTAGAAATGGGGAGGGGGCACTATTTGAGCATCTTTTGCTTCCCTGTTGCCGTGAAAGCATCTCTCTCCTTAAGAGTGATCTCCAGCTCTTCACTGGAAATGGCTGAATTGGACCTTTTAATCCAGGCTAGGCAGCAAAATGAAGCTTCATTTGACACCTGTAATGAAATAACTTTGCTGCCAGCTGGGGAGAGAAAGAAAACAAGCCGCACAAAGTGACAATTGTCTCTCTGCTTCATCTGCTCTCATTCACCCTTTCCTCTGTGGCTCCTCCTCTTAGGAAACATCATGGAAAGAAAGATGCACTGTTTCTATTTATAATTTCCTTTTTCTCCCATTTTTTTTTTACATGACTAATCTGTTTCTATGCAGCAGAGCACTTCAGGGAAAGAGATGGAGGCTTCTAATTAAAAAGCTGAAGCCCCTGAAATTGTGTACAGCATTTGAACATCATCAGATGTGAGACTGCACTTCAGTTAGGACTTGCATTGAAATGAAATTTTCTACCTGGAGCAGACTTAGGCTTTGAAAACAAAAATTAGTCCCAAGAGCAACAATGGGGCTTTCTGAGGCCATTTCCACATTAGACTGTTACAGTGCTATTATTCCACTTTAACATCCTATGGAATCCTGGGGTTTGCAGTTTAGGGAGGGGTCTTTGAGGTTGGGGTCCTAGTCTCTGAAGCAACAGAAAGCAAGCACATTTGGGGGGGGAAATTCTCAGTGAATCTGAGATGTCCTTAGATTAGTTCTCACCTCAGTCATCATTGGCTAGCCTTGGGCAAGACTTTAGCCAAAATCATGTTGGTGCATTACACATAGGTTAAATGTGTTGTTATTGTTGTAATGGTATGCCTTCAAGTTGTTTCCAGGTCATGGCAACCCTAAGGTGAACCTATCATAGGATTTTCTTGGCAAAATTTGTTCAGAGGGGGTTGACCCTTGTCTTCCTTGGAGGCTGAGAAAGTGTGACTTTCCCAAGAACATCCAGTGGATTTCCATGGCTTGAATAGGGATTTGAACCCTGCTCTCTAAAGTCACAATCTATTGCTCAAACCACTACACTACACTGGCTCTTAAATAATCATATCCCTGAGCAGAAAGGCTAATTGGGCATGGCAAAGCTTGTAAAAGCTACTTTGTTGGGGCCCTTTAACTTGCTATATTCTCTGCCATGCTGAGCACTGTCCCTCAAGTAGACTCAGCTCCATGGATAGTTCATTTAAACTTTGTACGAAAGCCCAAAGTGGAGGCAGTGGCCATTTCCGCACTAGTCTGTTATAGCGCTATTATTCCACTTGGAACATCCTATGGAATCCTGGGGTTTGCAGTTTCGGGAGGGGCCAGCCCCTCCCAAAACTGCAAACCCCAGGATTCCATAGGATATTGCAAGTGAAATAATAGCGCTATAACAGACTGGTGCGGAAATGGCCAGTTTCTTGCTGACGTGGCGGCCTCTAGCCACCATTTTGTACTCTTGTTTAATGTGCCGCTAATGTGTGTAGGTTTGTTTGTGTCGAACTCCCATTAAAAGTTAGCAAATGTTAACGTCTGTCTTAAGATGATGGCCCAGTTGTTTATGAAAGTGTAAAACAGAGGATTAAATGAAGTGCACCAAAATGGTAATGGTCCTCAGGAGAAAGGCAGCCTGAGTCACTGCTGCTGGAGATTTAACTTGAGGGTTTTTACAACGCCTGACTGCGGCTGAATCATGGTGTATGGTTTTGCAGAGCTCCTGTGTTGGTGTGTTTGTGCGGCATTCCACACTGGGAATGGTTTCCTTCCTTGGGAATCACACTTGATCAGTGTGGAGAATCAGTCCCCATCTTTGGAGGCCTCTAAACAGAGGTTGGACAGGTATCTTTCAGGAGTGTGGCAGTTGTGTCTACCCATGTGGCTGAAGGGGGCTGGACTAGGTGGATCTTGTGGCCCCTTCCAGCTCTAAGGTTCAATGATTCTGTCATGTTTGAGCCATGAAAGAAGAAATTGGCTGTTGGTGGGGAAAGCAGCCTCCAAGCAGGCGTGCTAAGGCTGTGTTCACACAGAGACTTAAGGCTACAACCTCCTCGAGAACAGAAGGCAACAGGAGCTGGGCTTGTCTTTGCCCAGCATCCACAGAGCAGGGAGGGCTGAGGTCACCTTCATTCCCCACCAGGGACTTCTACTGTTCTCCTATTTAAATTACAACTGTTTTTGGATAAGCACATGCACACTCGTGTAAATCTGTGCCCACTCTGGTTTATCCTGTACTCCTTATTTGCCTTTTTAGGTGCCGCCTAAATAGCCAGACAGTGTGATAAAGATAGCTGCCATGGGGTGAGAAAACTGCCCTCCTTCTGCCTTGTATGGGAGGCATTCCAAGAGAAGTCACCTTCTGCCTTGCCTCTGAGCCTTCAAGCTCTATCTGGCACAAGAGAAAATCTTGTTCTTGACGGCCACCAAGTCAATTTTGAGTCGTGGTGACTCTATGAATGAGAGATGCCCACTTGTAAGGCAGTTTTTCTCTTTTCCTACTGCTTTCTACCTTGCCCAAGTAATATTATCTTTTCTGGTGAGTCATGCCTTCTCATGATATGGCCAAAGTATGACAGCCTCAGTTTAGTCATTTTGGCTTCTAGGGAGAGTTCAGGCTTGATTTGCGCTGGGACCCATTCATTTGTCTGTTTAGAAGTCTGTGATATCCATAAAACTGTCCTCCAGCGCACATTTCCAATGACTTGATTTTCCTCCTGTTAGCTTCCTTCACTGTCCAGTTTTCATGATGGTACATAGAAACTGGAAACACAATGATGTGGACAACCCTAACTTTAGCATTTAATTATGTGTCTTTACCCTTCAAAAGAGAAGCTAGAGAACATTAATTTCTCCTTCCCTGTCCATCCCCAAGACCTGAACTGTACCAAAAGACTCTCTTCCAGGGTGACCACAGCCCTGAGGAACAGCACTCTCCCTGGCCAGCAGGAACATTCCACAACCTAATGGCTGGCATCATGTTGGTGTTTTGTGCACACATATGTATTTCAGAGGAAGGCAAAGCAAACCACCTCTGAGTCTTCTTTGCCTAAGAAAACCTTATGGCTGATATCTGGGACCAGGAGACATGGCTATGACATCTTCTGATGCTACTGCCCCAAATCCTACCTTTCAGACCTTGCAGCTTCTCCCGACATAGCCATTTCTAAGCTGCTGGACAATGGAACAGTTAGTAACAACACGTCCAGCCCTATCTCAGGCCATTTCCGCACGAGTCTGTTATAGCACGATGATTCCACTTTCAACCTCCTATGGAATCCTGGGGTTTGCAGTTTTGGGAGGGGCCAGATGGCCCCTCCCAAAACTGCAAACCCCAGGATTCCATAGGAGGTTGAAGGTGGAATCATTGCGCTATAACAGACTCATGCGGAAATGGCCTAAGTCACAGAACTGGCTGAGACAGGCAGTTGCCAAGGCACCTGTGGGACCCTGTGGCATCCTGTCACAATTGTCAATCTCAGCATGCCCCCAAAATAGAAGAGGGTTGAACACGTCATTGCTGACCATTCCGTTGTCCCGTGCCTTGGAAAT